>JAJPUD010012284.1:33113-50108 GCA_023553655.1 Myrmecobius fasciatus
TCTTTCTTTCTTTCTTTCTTTCTGTCTTTCTTTCTTTTTCTTTCTTTTCTTTCCTTCCTTCTTCTTTCTTTCTTCCTCCTTCCCTCTCTTCCTTCCTTATTCCCTCCCTTCATCTTTTCTTTTTTATATATATACATGAAACTCTGATAACAATTGTTTGTGAATCTGAAGGTTCATTTGAACTTTGGAGCTCAGCAGGCACAGTGTTATTTGGTCATGCTTCACTTGGTAAACTGGGTAGAAAAATGCACCAAACAAGGAAAGATCTTTGTAATAATTGTAATGTCAGCGTTTGAAAGCACTGCCACTGGTCTGACAACCTGGGTTTCTAAAAGACACGTAATTATGCCGGTGTCGGTGCAAATAAAAAAAGGGGCATGGAATGTCTAGGTCCCTGGTCTTTAAAAATTGCCATTAAAAAAATCATACTTTATTTTAATTCAAGGACATTTTTATACCTCAGTAATAAATTACCATTTCAAAAGTACTTTAACCTGCTGAGATGGTTCATTCCACTAATATGGGCAACACCATGGCCTCGAATAATTAGTGTAAATTGCCTTTGAATAATACAGAGCTGGGAACAACGTTAGCTTGCTAGTTCTTAATGCCCCTTGCAGTACAGGATGAAGAGTCCTTAATGGGGCCTGGAAAAACAACTAATACCTATAAATCAAAGAAGAAAAGCCGTTTTTTTGATGCATTTGTCTGAGAGTGTGAGTTTTAAACTAAATTGTTAACACTCTTCCCTGCTGAGGGTCATGGATTAGCTAGGGTGGGAGATTCTTTAAGAATCTTTCACACTGACCAGGGGAGGTAGGGGGTTTCAAATACAAGTGTTTTCTTAACCCTAATCCCTACCTCCCTGACCAGTCCAGCTCCTCTGAATTTCTCTCTAATTAGGTGAAGAATTAGGAGGTGGATAAATGTGTTGGAGGATGAGGATGGAGTGATTAGCATTACTGCAGGGCATGATAGTGATTTCCAGGCACTGCTGCATTTGTTTCTCGAAAATAACTTCCCCCTCTACTCCCACCCCTCACCCCCATCCCTAGTGTCCTGGAAGTATGTATTTAAAGGCTACAGCAATCACCTTAGAAAGGGAGCTGGGAAAGGGGGAGGGGGAAGGGTATTGACAAAATATTTTCACCTTCTTATGCTCTTATTCAATTTTCTTAGACGAGTTTATCCAGTAAAGAAACATCTAGAGCAGCTTTCCAATCAAGCCCCTTACAGTGTCCTGGTTATTGTAATTATTTGTGCAATCTAAACAGAATCTAACAACCTAATCTAAAAATGTATTCTCATGCAAATGATCCTTTCAGGTGGAGGGAAAAAGGACACATTTAGGAACTATCTGAGATAAAGCCATTTTGGCACATTTTCTGCATATGAATAGATACTGCTTGTAATTTTTTAAGGACATTCTTTACTGAAGCATAATTTTAAATTTTAAATCATTTTGTTTCCTGAATAGCATGGTACACTGGTGACATTGCCAACTGTTGCAGGAGATGGCAGGCTCTCCAGGGCCACCTTGTCAGGCTAACTAAATTCTGTCCAAATAATTAAGAGACAAAGAGAAGACTGTCTTACTTTTGACCTTCATCTAACCAGGGAAAGATTCAGAACTCCCTCCTGGCTTCAAGGCCAGAGCACCCGACCATGTGCATTTTGGCTTTGCCCAGCTTATCCTTGGGGCTCACAAACACACCATGAGCCTCTTCTCTGTGGCTGACCTTCTTTCTGTCTCTTTTTTGCTTCCACTTGTCTTTACCTAAGCTGAAGCATCTCTCTCTTGGATTGTAACTGGACCTCCCTTCCAACTGTATTACCAGGTATTCATCTTCCTAACATACAGATTGGATTGCGTCCTTCCTCTCCAGTTCTACCCCATAAAGTCCTAATTCTAGTTTGACATTTGAGAGCCTCCATGATCTAGGCACAGCTAGTCTCCGTTTCTCAAACAGGTTTTGTGCTTCCCACCCACAGGTTTCTCTCAGGCTAACTCCTGCAAACTCCTCTTCTCCTGATTTCTGCCTTCCAAGTTCAGCCCAAATGCCACCTCCAGGAAGCCTTCTCTCCTCCCTATGACTCTATGCCTAATGGACCCATTAATGATTATATTTCAAATCAATTCAACAAATTTCTGTTGTTGTGGGACCTATCATCCTGCACTTCTTTTTGGAGGTGATGGTACTAGGTGAAGTTTAAAAACAGATTTTTCATAATAATCTGTGAGGTAAATAGGTAGGTAGGTAGGTATGCAATTATTATCACCTTCTTTTTGACTAAGAAAGGAAGATAATGGCATAGTACCTAGTGGATAAAGACTTGGTCTCTTATTTGGGAAGATTTGGGTTCAAGTCCCATCTCTGAAATACATGGGCTATGTGATTGGGAATATCACTTAACTTCCCAGTGACTCTGGACTACTCTTTAAGATTACAAATTATACAACGATGACAATCTGTATAGATGTGTACAAATGGTGAGGGAATTAATATTTGAAAAGTTAAGTGGCTTGCCTATGATTGTATAGCTATGAATGAATGAGAATCTAGTTTGGACCATACTACTCTGCCTCACAGAGTTTAAAGTTTAGAGCTTTATTTATATAAAGGATATAAATAATTATAAGGGCTATAAGATAGGTAAGAGAGGCAGTGTGATATAACAGATAAAGGGCCTCTTTTGCATCTCATATAGGTTTCTTTTGTCATTTTCAGTCATGTCCAACTCATTGTGATCCCTTTTGGGGATTTTCTTGATAGACACTGGAGGGATTTGTCTTTCCTTCTCCAGCTCATTTTACAGATGAGAAAACTGAGGCACACAGCCTAGGGTCACACAGCTAGTACATATCTGAGATTGAATTCGAACTCAGACTTTCATGGATCCAGGCCCAGCACTCTATGCACTATGGCATCACCTAGCTGCCCCATATGGCTCTGTGACCATAGGTAAATAATTTAACTTCTCAGCACTCCAGAAATTCTCAGAGATGATAAATGATAGATCCCATTCTCCGTCTGCTTTTGTAGAAGGGTTTCCACAAACAGGGAGTTCCCTATCCCAATTAAAGGACAGTTTTGTAGAGGTGGTAGGAATTGCACAAGATAATTAAGGGGAATTTTGAAGGAAGAGTGTCCTTCTTGGGAAGGGGGTACAGAAAGAAGGGGTTACAGAAGATCTGGGAAGTTTTCATTAGGAAGGTGGCCTTTGACATGGAATAGAAAATTTTAAAGAAAAAGAAAATGAATATTAACTAACTTTATTAAGTACCTACTGCATGTGTTAGGGGAAGAGTTAAAATAAGAAACCATGATTTTCTTCTAAGGAGATTCTGGCTTAGTAGGAGGAACTAGACACCAACAAAGGAACCTATACACAATATTAGGGATATAAAGTCAGAAGACTTGTATTCAAATCCAGCCTAAGATACTTACTAGCTGTGTGACCCCAGGCAAGTCACTTAACCCTGTTTACCTCAGTTTCCTCATCTGTAAAATGATCTGGAGAAGAAAATGGCAAACCACCCCAAGTATCTGTGCCAAGAAAGCTCCAAATGGGGTCACAAAAAGTCAGATACAACTGAAATGACTGAACAATAACAAAACAACAACCTATATAATATTATTTGGCAAACGCTTTGAAGAGTTACAACATAAAATATCAGGCAAAGTCTGACTTGGGAAAGCTATGTAGAGGAATTCATATTTGGACTGGGCTCAACCTAGTAACAGTTAATATGATTCCATTCTCTTCTTAAAAAAGAGAGCACATCCTTACTGTGTTTTTTACTTTTTTATGTGGAAAGATACTAAGGACAATGGAAAGATTATGAAGCTTTGGAACTGGTTTTCTTTGTCTAGCTCTTTTTAGGGCTCACATCTGAGTCTGTAGAAGGAATTTATGGGTTTTTTTTTTAAAGTGATTCAGTGAAATGTGACTCAGAAAGATGTCCAGTCCAAACTCAGGATCCTCATTTCTGGGTTTAGCTTGAAGGTACATGAACTGGAGAGCTAGCCCAAGAATAGGCTTTGATACAACACTTTTTTTCCCTCTAGAGGGCTAGCCACTTTTATTTACAAATGCATTTTTCAATGGAGTTAATTGTTCTTATCCATCTCTACTAATATGGCAATACTACATAATGCCCCATTACACCCTACAAGACAATCACACTAAGTCAGTTGGGATTTTGTTGTCTTTTGATCTTATCTCTTTGTTCCTAAACTACAGAAAGGATCTAAAAGAGTCTGTTTATTTGGCTTGGGCAAACCTTCCCCAACTCCCCCAACCCCATCATCAATCAGTCTTCCAGTTAGCAATTACACACTGAGTGAGCACAGGGTTAGTAGACAGTCCACACACAACCAAAGGTAATTTCTGGACACTCTCCTCATTTTATCTTTACAAATAGGCTTTTATCCTAACTTTCCTTATTGTCAGTGAGGGTTTCTTTGTGGTGTAAACATCTGTTTTCTTCCCCATCTCAGAAACCAAGCTGCCTGCAGATGATACAAACTGAGGGTTGGGTTTGTTTGTTTATTGTAATTTCATTAATACAGATAAGAATATTGAATTTTCACTCACTGACCACAGGAATAACTTTATTATCAAGTACTTTGTGAAGTATGCGTTCTTGTGTGTTAAAAGAAATAATTTAGAAGAGTATTTCATGGAGGGTCTAAGATTCTCATTGCTGAAGTTTTACCTCTGACAACATATTAGAATAGGGAAATTTTTTGTTCAATCTAATGGAAAACTTTGATTTATTTGAACCCCTCTCTCAACAAAAGGAATGCAATTTTCATTTGGAATTAAAATTTACTTTTTTCCAAAACTAGATTGTACTATATTTGTTAATTCTTTATTTTAAATTCATTCATTTTTGGCATCAGATTCCATGATTTCTTTGGTTTGGAGAACACCTGCTTGGGCAGGGGAGGGGGGAACTTCTAATTCAGTTTGGTAAGTCATCTGTTTCTGTCTCTTGGAGTACTGAAGAATTAGGTCCTTGAAATACTGAGACATTAAACAATCTACCTGGTATGAGACAGAATCAAGATTTGACTCCATATTATTCTCACTTGAAAGCTAATCCTTTAACCACAAGGCTAAACTGATTTCCTTTAGGAAAAAAAAAATATTAACTATTTTTTTAGCTTCTCTTTTTAAGAAGAACACATAAAAGGAAATAGGAAGCCAGGATTATGGTCAACATTTTTAAAAATACACACACATACAGAGATACAAATGATTTTCAACTTTATATAATTGCACAGCTTAGTGAAATAACCTCATTGGCAAATGGGAAATAGCATAAGATTTGAAAACAGAATTCCATTATAGTATTTATGGTCAAAATCTGATATGATCAAATATTAGGTCTCCCAGTAGAAATGTCTGGGTGTCAGGAAGTAAACTTGATAATTGTAAGAATACGTTTAATGCAGCCAAAGAGAATAGCAAACCAGGAGATTAACATTTCTGTTATATAATTACAAGTTCAAGGGGTACAGCTTCTTATCATCGTAGAGTAAGTCTAGAAAGTCGAAGTGATCCTCTTTAATTTGTAATTATTTTACTGAAATAGTAGGTCTACCAGTCTGATTCTTCCCCTTCTATGCTAGGAGACATTGGTATGCAGGATCCATGCATGAAGGAATGGTACACTATCAGAGTAGGGCATGTTTGATTATTCTTTAAAACCAACTAAGAGAAGTTAATCTCATTGAACTTCTTTTTATTCAACAAAAGAGTTAGATGTTTCCAAGTCTAATGTGACTATAATGTTCATTAAATGGACTTCTTTACACCTTTAAATGGATTAACTGCACATCTTTACAGTCTAATTATTATACACGTCATTCAAAAATATATCACAGATCTAATAGGGTCTGATAAAAGCCTTTTCCTTTCAGAACTATGGAAAAGAACACTGCATTAAATGAATGTGATCTTCATCTGGGCCATTATTTTTCTTTCAAAAGGGCACATGTTGCTGTAGAGGGGAAAGGAAGGCAAAGCACTGAGCCTGGGGGATTTTTCTGACCTTGTCATTTTATTTTAGAGATTTAGTATCCAGCTCCTGCTGATGTCTGCTCCTCCTTACATCCCTGTGCCAGGTACATGGGAGGCTACTCCCATCCTGGCCAGGCCAGTTAATGACTTCAACCTGTCTGAGCAGCATTTAGTCAGATAAGAGGTAAATTATGAGCTTCCCTAATTTGGTCTCAAGATTTTAGGTTTACTTACTCCATGATCCTTTACTCAGACCTTCTCTGAAAATGTGTGGAAAGGGTTTTTCTTTACTTGGGCTAGAAATTGTCTTTGGAGGAGATAGACTTTTCAAGTCTGATTCCAAGGAATAGGGAAAAAAAGAACTAAGGATTTCATTGGATTTGTTGAGATACCCCATTCTGATTCCTGTCTCTTTTATAAAATAATGACTTATCTGTGGTAAATCTGGGAAGATGGCAAATTCCTCTTTTGAACCCAGGTTTACTGATTCCAAATTTACCATAGAATTTTTTTTCTTGTGCCAATGGTAAGATTAAGCTTGAGAGGCTGTGCCATTTCTCCTGTGTTGTTTGGAAGTACTAGACACTAATTAGTTCAAACAAGTTTGGAAAACTCAAGAAATGCCAGGACTATTTTCTCCTCATAATCTTTATCTTCAAGGCTTAGCTCAGATAATCCCTTCTCCAAGAAGCCTTCTCTGCTCTTCTCAGTTGTTGGTGCTCACTCTAGCTTCAATTCACCTTGTATTATATTTGTGTATGTTATAGCCTTCTAATAGAATGTAAGTTTCTAACAGGCAAGAAATATTTTTTTTGTCTCTATTTGCAGTGCATGTCATATAGGTGGCCCTGAATTCACTTGTTTGGTGAATTGAATTAAAAAGGAATTCCTAAAACAGGGGAGATCTGGAGGAAACAGAAAACTATAAGTAGAGAGTGTTTATAAGTCAGAGATCAATGAGCTGCCAATCAACCAATCTTTTTTAATCATTTGCAGACTTTAATAGATTTGTAGTTAACATCTTTTTTCTCGGGTTATAACCAGAGAAAGGCAAGGCAGAAAAAAGGATTCTCCAGGAGAAGATTCAAAGAGAAAGTGCTAGGATAGTATGGGGACTTCAGGTAATTCTCTGACAGTTTACCTCATTTCCCAGGCCCTTATGTGACCCCCACAAAGTGAGGATTTCCATATAAAACTGTGACATCAGCAGAGTGTACATTTGTTCTTCTCGCATGTTTTGTGAGCTGATCATTCATTGCTCTGCTCCTGCTGTGAATTTCCTCTCCTGAACAGGATTCTGTGTTCCATTCTTGGCCTGGAGTAGCTGTTAGCTAATTTCAGCTAAGGTTTAGCCTGGATCACAGTTTGTGGTCTAATTCCTCCCAGAGGAATTTGGTTTTCAAAAAGGAATATCAGAGATCAAAAAGGGAGTTGTGTTACCATGATCAAAATCCCTTTACCTTTCTGGGCTTCGATTCTCAATCTGTGAATTACACAAGGTTAGACTAGACCATTATTTGGTTCTTTTCCATCTCTAACATCTTTTGATCCTTTTAACATGATAGAAAGTGCCAACAGAAAGTTACAAGGAGCTACAAAAGAGGGGCTACACTTTAGGTTAAAAGAGAAGGAATCCCAGACAGCCTGGTGGTATCATGCTTCTTGCCAGGACTGGCCTTTCTGTCTACTTATCCTGCTCTGCAAAGCAATGCTAGCTTTGTCTAAAAGAGACTGGAAACTTCTGCCAAAAATAAGATAATACTGAAAAAAGCACTAATCATGGGAGGTTCTGTCTTCTTCTAACATGTGCAAGCCATTCTTTGTTCCATAAGTTCTAGATTCAGAGTTCCTATGGACTCTCTTCGTCTGATGAGCAACCCCGCTTTGTATGTGAGTTAAATAATAAGTTTTGAACTGTATTGCATTTTCAACACTCCTTTGCATACTCTAAAGGAGGAATATTTTGTACATTTCCTAGAACTATTATGTTTGATTCAACTTCTTACCCTCAGGAGATTTCCCAACTTCTGTACTTCTCAGGAGACCAAGGAGAGTGGCTGTCATATAGTACTAGACAAATGTATTGCTTTCTCACATTGTTTTCTTGTTATAATGTATTGCTTATTTTGCTCATTAAATGTGTTTATCTGCTACTATGGAGAGTTGAACACATTATATCAAAATTATTAGAAATCATCAGAACCCACATACTCCTAGGTAACATTATTATCCTACAGAGGGAGGATCAAGAGCTGGAGAAAATAACTAAATCTCTGAGAACCCATAGAGAGCTTGGAACTTCTTCAGCATTTCCAAACAGTGGAGCAGAAGATAACTGTCAGTGTTAGTGTGGGTCTGCTCAGCTAAACTCTTTTCTGTTAAATAGGATCAGGATGGTGGCTAGCAGTGCCACCTGGTGGTGAGATGATCTATAATCCATATATTTAAGAGACAAAGAAATGGGAGTCATAAGAGTGAAATAATGGGCAGTATGGCTGATATTTAAGGAAAAATCTGGCTCTAAGCCTTATTTCTATTACTTCTCATTCATTCTGATCTTGGGCAAATCACTCAGAAACTTTTCATTGTGTTTGTGTTCTCATCACTAAAATTGAGATAATAATATATGATCACATTTATCAACATAGTACCTTATTCTCTAAAAAGTACTTTCTTCACAACTATCTTCTGAAACACATACTTTGAGGTATGTATGAACTTTGAAGCAAGTAGTGGTATCTTATCTTGCATATGAGGAAACCAAGATTTATAGAGATAAAATGATTTACCTAAGGTCAAACTGAGTATGAAATGGTGAAGTTAAAACTTGAATTCAGTTTCTGAATCAAAGCCATAGTTTTGGATCTCTACATCCAGGACTTTTTCTCGAGTCATGAGATTGTTGTGAGGATTAAAGTAATATAAAAAATGTTTTGTAGCTGGAAAGGGCAACAAGAGTGTCCACTATTACATGAAGGAGTTACTGCCTATTTAAACCACTTAGTCAGCCAGCATAATAACATTTTGTACATATACCAGGTTGGTACTTTATGATTCTGAGTCATTAGGGAAGGGAAGGGAAAGCATCCCTGAGTCAACACTCCCTTCCTCATAGTTTGAGGTTACAACAGATGTTCCACAATCCATCCCTTAACATCTTTCGTTTCCTTTGCCACAACATGAGGCTATGACAGAAGAAGGAAGAACTCTTTAAAAAAATAGTTGCATCAAGAGCTTCCAATGTGCCAAAAAGTTATTTAAATAAATCATTTCAAATCAGTGTTGATACAAATTATCCAATAGGTAGTTGCATCATAAAACAATAATATTCCATTAAGAAATCACATGGACCAGAGAGCCACAAGATTCTTTTAAGAAAAACCCAGAAAAATATCCCCATTGTACAATAAAACAGGTATCATAATAAAACAAATATTAGCTCTTTATTGTATACCAGGTACTTTACACCAGTCTCCACAAATATGCCAAACTAATAAATATCAAATGAATAAGTAATTGGGTTTCCTTTGTGTATTATAAAGTTTTAAGAGTATTTGGCCAAGTAGCATCAGGGAATAAAATTTAAATTCTTTTCAAATAATGTTTTCTCTGAGCCAGATCCTGTTCTTGGATAAATTCTGCACATTCACTTATTGCAAATATACATGGCAAAGGATGATTTACACATGTGTAGAGAATTTGTAGTAGATTTTGTTCTACATAGCATGGTAGCAAGCAAAAATTTTACTCTAGAGAAATTAAGAATTTACCCAAAGAATAAGTCATTCTGATTTAGTCTCTCAGTTATCATATCCAATTAGTTGCCAAATCCATTAAAGGCAAAGAGGCATAGTAGATTGTCAGGAGTAAGACAATCAGAAAGACTTGAGTCTAAATTTCTCCCTCAGCCATTATTTGCCATGTGACCCTGGGCATTAATTTCCCCAAGGTGTAGTTTTTTCATCTGTAAAATGGGAATGATAATTTATAAAGCATTTCCTTTCCACAGTTGTAACCTTCAGGTAATATAATATATGTTAAATTCTCCACAAACCTTAAGGTGTCATATGAGTATCAGTTGTTATTATTCTATCTCAAAAACATTTCTTGAATTCATTGCTTTCTTTCCATTCACCCAGACACTATAGTAACTCAGACCTTTATCACCTGAACTATTGTAATCATTTTCTAATTGATTTTCCTGTTCCCAGCTTCTCCTTTCCTTAATGTATATGCCACATAGTTGCCTAAGTAATTTCTAAGATGTCAGACTGACCATGTTATTCCTTATGAAAAACAAAAAACAAAAAACAAAACTTTAGTTGCTCCTTTTTGCCTCTAGAAATTGTGTTGGTCTGGAAAGTAAAGGCTTTTAGAATTTAGCTTCCATTTGCTTTTCTGGCTTTAATTTATGTCAATGTAGAAGGAGCAATGTATAACAGGATATTCATCTGTGAAAACCTGCCTATTTATCACATTTATATAAAAGATGACCTACACATAGATTATTTTAAAGAGGTGGAAAAGATGCTAAAGTACACATATGGATCAATAATTATAACCACCTTTTTGACTGCCTTTTGGGGACAGAAATACCTTCTATATTTTTTCTAATTGTGGGGCATCTTTTCTCTAGGCAAAAGCAGAGAAAATGCCAACATGCAATGGTAGAGAAAATTCCTCATGGAAAGCTACTTATCCAGTGAAATCATGCCTCCAGTCTGCTAGTCCTGCCTTCAAGGAGTTTACTTCCTATCAAGAAAGACATTGTGTGCTTTTACAGAACAGTCTTAGTAGCTGGAGGGAATCCCATGGCAGGTAGCATTTGAATTCAACTAGAGATTCTAAGAAATAGAGGTGAAGAGAGTATATTTCAGGCAGGGAGAATAGCCTTAATAAAAATACAGAGATAAAAAATAAAATTTAAGGAACAATAAAATGGCCAATTTGACTGTATTACAGAGTGCATGCAGGGAAATTACATATAATAATGCTAGAAAGATAGATTGAGAAGGGCTTTAAATAATAGCAGACTGAACTTTCTTCTAGAAGCAAAAGGAAGCCACTGAAGTTTATTGATTTAGAAAATGATATAGTCATACCTGTGCTTCAGCAAAATCACTTAGTTATGTAGAAAATAGAGATTGGAGACCAATTAAAAAGTTATTAGTCAATCAGTCAATAAACATTAAGTGTCTATTACATCCTGGGCACAGTGCTAAATGCTGGGGACACAGGTATGAAAAAGAAAGAAAGTCTCTGACCTCAAGGATATTATAATCTAATAGGAAGCTGAAAGTGGGGGGAGATGTCCAGCTCTGGGAAATGATGGAGAAATCCAAAGGAGTGCAGTGGGATGGGAAATGAAGCGATAACTGGCCTGAGTGCCCCCCTTAAAGGGAGATTATGGGAGCTCTCTTATAATAGGTTCAGGCAAGAGATGATGAAGAACTGAACCTATGTTGGTGTCTGCATGAGTGGAGATAAGGGAACAAATGTGAAAGATGTTGGGAGGTAGAATTGATGAGACTTTTTCCACTGATTGAATGTGTGGGGTGAGGAAGAGTGAAGAGCCATAGATGACTTCAAGGTTTAGAATCAGGGTGCCTAGAAGGATGGCAGTGTTCTTGACATAAAGAGTGAAGTGTAAAAGATGGATGAATTTTAGTAGAAAGAAAATTAACACTGCTTGGGATTGCTCAGAGGTGAGATCGACAAGACTGGGAAATCAATTGGGCATGTAAGGTAAGGGGGAGTTTTCAACTTGGATGCCTGGAAGGATTTGTTAAGGGCTTATTACATGCAAAGTGATGTGGGATATGAAGTAGAATGAATCACAGTACTTGCCTGTAAGGCATTTATTACAGAAAATCATAGTATCTTAAGAGCTAGAAGGGAATTTAATAATTATCTAGTCCTATTTACAGGTGAAAAAACTGAGGTCTAGAAAAGATAAAGTGCCCAAAGACAACTAAAAAAGTAATGGAAATGCTGGGAATATAACTCTGACATCCATTCTCTTAGTGTAGCATTCCCCCACTTCCACTATGCCATATTGACACTCACAAATATTACTACAAAATAAAACATGAGAAGTATATGGAGCGAGGTGTGTTATAAACAATGAGCTAAGAGATTTAAGAAAGAAGAGATCTATTTGGAGCCATCAGAGCAAACTTCATGGAGATTGTAGCACTGGAGCTGGACCTTGAAAAAATGGATACAATTCCAAAAGGGAAGGGGAGGGGAGATGGGAAATATATTCACAATGAAATTTATGACAATGGCTGCCATATTTATTGCTCAGAGAAAAACAGAGATTATTGCTTCAAGACTTTTCTTTAACAAGGCTTTCTGTGGTGTCAATGTTTAGCATTATAACATTTATTTGATTTGTAAAAATCTGTAAGCTTTTATTTACATGTGTCCAGAGACCGTTGTCAGCTTCTGGGTTCGTGGGGAAAAAAATGACAAAATGCACTTTCAGGAAGTTACTTTTTGGATAATTAACATGTGGAAACCATACTATACAGTATGTGAAAATGATAAGTTCACATTGAATTTCCAGAGGGCGGAGGCTTATATTTCATGCAGTAAGACCGTGACAACTCCAGTTGATGGAATAAATGGGATCATTATATTTCAGTCTCCAAGTAATTATCAGAAATGAAGCTTTGTGAATTCTTTCCTAATGGGGCCACCTGCCACCGTTCCTGCCTCTCCTCCATAATAGCATTTTGTTTCTGAAGATTTGATCTAGCTTTTTACTCTTCCAATTGTTCTGGACTCAGTCTCCCCCCCCCCACTCCTACTCTTGCTATAAAGAAGAGATGACTTTATACCGGGTTCTCCACCCTATTGTTGCTTGGGGAGGCTGTGTGTCCAGAGTGCCTGTGGCAGGTATGTAAAGTGGTACAAAAACCAGGTGTTCCACCATAATTATTTGCTTATTGGCAGGCTTGATTGCTGAAACATCCGTTGTTACGATTTGACAGTGATTTACTCGTGGGACCTCCCTGCCTCTCTCCCTCCCTCCTCCACCCCCTGCTGCCAGCTGCTCTGGACTTGTGGAGGCTGAGCTCTGCTGACTCCTGAGGCCGGCCAGCCTTGGCTGCTCAGCGTGTGATGTTGATTTGTTAATGGACTTTTGGGAGACTGTGCACTGAGCCCTCTGTGGACTGGCCATCTGAGAAAGCCAGACCTAAACCTCATTCAGCAAGCCCAGGTTCTTTCCTCTGAGACTTCTTGGAGCATGCTGGTGTTTCATTAAAGAACTTGATGGGATTTCATTTTTTCCCACTCATTCCACAGACAGCGTCATTTCCTGAGCACTTATTTTGGGCAAAGCATTGCTACCTGACAACCACAAGCCAGGACAGCCCCCTCATGTCTGTCTGACCCAAGAGGCGATTTCTGGATGGATCCCCTTGAGGAGAAAACACTTTTGTGTCTTTGGAGAGTAAAAGGATTATGTCGGATGGTTCTAAATAACATACATTCTTTCTGAGACTTGGTGACCCTCCGGATATTTGCTGCCTGGTCTGTCATGATGATAATGGATCTGTTTTAATAGACAAAGCTCTGGATGAGCAGAAAAGCCACAAACAAGCATCTAATTTAATAAAGACTCTCATTAGCTCCTGTGCGTTATTTCATCTCTCCCACCCCAAACCCCAACCACCTTGAAAGACACTCATCTAAGTAATGATGTGGAAAATAATTAACAGAAGTGGGGGATAGGGGAAAAGGGCAATAAGAATATTTTAGTCCGACTGTAGTAGGAAACATGTTTAATGACTTCAAGAACTTTCCTTTTCCAGGTATTCACGGTTCAGTCTAATCTGGGCTATAGCACTCATTTTGGGGAATTTTACCTAACTAAATAAATAAAAATCGGAACCTGTTTTTCTCCCCACCAAAGAAACATTTCTGTTTTGCATCAGTAATGGATGAGATGTCTGAAGTTTTTAACTAATGACCAAAAACTGAAATTACAATGCATGAAAATTCACCCACCAAAACCAAAGCCTTGAACAGTTAAGAAGGAAAATAAACAAACAAACAAATCCCATTAGAATTGCTCTCTACCACATGCCCACTGCCCATTTTCTGCTCTTGGGAGAGAAAAAGAGTCACAGATTAGTGGTTTTCCTGATTGAAGTCCTGAGTGTTCAGAGAGATCTGCTCGAACGTCCTCAGTCAGCAGTTTGACAAGATACAGGAACATCAGTTCGGGAAGCAGCTGGACTGAGAGGCCATCATCTTAATGCGGCAGATGATCTGATTCTGACCACAGCCCCCCAAATTGACACCTGTTGAAATAACATTGGAACCACATTTGTAACTAATCTCAACTGAGATGTCAACTCAATTAATATTACAATATGACTACCCACCAGACAATGTTGACGCAGAGCTGATGTTCCCAGTCAAGTCTGGGCTTGTTGTCAGTTACCTGACAAGCCCGGAAAAAATTAATACTAAATATAAGGTAATTTAATTAACTCCTCCTTTCCCAGAAGGCACACCCAAGTGCTTCAGCTGCCCAGAGGCCTTTTAGCAAACAGAGGACTGTTTTACCTTGAGTCAGTAAACACTTAATGTGAGATTTTATGGTTTTTAATGGGCATTATATAACTAAAACTGTGTGGTTTTGCCCACTAAATTGAAGAGTATTTTTGGAGGGGCAATCTCCTAAAATAGAATAAATGCAAATCAATTTCCAGAAGAAATCAAGGCAAAGGAAATTTCAGGGAATAATTATATCTCTTGACTTTTAAAATAATTTTAATCTATAATATATTAAATATAAGTTAAATAATTAACAAATAATATAAGTAAGTTAAATATTAAATAAATAATTTTAAATAATTTTGAGAGAGGAAGGCAAAAGCTTTGAATGAGAAAATAGTGGGCGTGAATAATTAAAAGGGCAAAAACATGTTTTGAGAAGTAATTTCAATATGTGGCCTTTTCTGTCACTGCTGAACTTCCAAGCTGATTTGTCACCACTCTTTTCTGGGCTTTCTCAAAAAGGAAATTCTTTTGAAAAATCTCTTTTCCTCCCAAATTTCATCTCAACAAAGGCCTGTCCAGGAGTTTGCTGGAGGCAACTTGGCAGTTTTCACTGAATTGGACATCAGTCTGTTTAACTATCCCTGACAAATTTTTCCCTTCCTACTTTTAGTCAATAATATGGATCCATGGCAACACATTACTAAAGTCCTTAGTTGTTAACTCGACATTTATGGGTCTGAGAGCAATAGATGGGCAAGTTCTCAAAAGCCAAAGAAATAAGAACGACTTGAGGAATATGAGACTCTGGATGTTGTCAGGAGGGCATATTTTTTGAGTTGTTTGTCCAATATTAAGAATAGGTTTGGAAAAAAAATGAAAATAAAAACAAAACAAAACAAAACAAAAAAAGAATAGCTTTGCATCTAGCTATATTCCCTCCCTCCCCTGATCTCTGCTTACCAATGGTATGATGGTGGATTTAGGAAGGCATGTAGCTCCTGGCTACTAGAGTATTGTTTTTCCTGGCTCAAAATCACCTGAATTCTACCACTGCCACATGATTGCACTATAATAGGAAACCTCTCCGATTAGTGCCAGCTCTGCCTCTGATTAACTTAGTAGTATTGGTAGGCAAGTCACCTTTCCGAGTACAGTTAACATGAAGAGATTGTACAAGACAATCCCCAAATTCCTCTGCTGTTCTAATGATTCTATGATTCAATTGGATCTCAATCCTTTTTATCTCACTTATTTTTTAATAAGTTTCAGAACAGTTTTCCTTATATTAGTAGAGGGATATTTAAAACTATGTCCCATATTCCTTATGTAAGAGCCAGTTTGATCTCTGAATGGATAGATAACAATATGATTACTTGACCCCAAACTTTATTTTTTTTGCCTCAAGAGATGTATAAAAAGCAAATAAATTTTCCAAATTCACTCCTTCACAGACAGAGCCATAGAGGGTAACTATTGGTCCTCTCAAAGCAAAGAGGAAAGCTTCTTCAATAGTTCTTGGTGTTTCCAGCCAAATTGCTGCTGATTTAGAGAACTTTACTTCTGATGATTGACTCTCCTGTGGTAGCAGTTAAAGAATCATCAGTTCTGAATTATAAAGTCCTCTCTATATCTTTAGAACCACCAAGAATGGGTAAAGATATCTGAAGTTTGCAGAAAATATTCAATAAATGTCAATGAAGGTAGTTTAAGGTGAGCCACCTGTCATGTCTTTCCCCATTTTTTAAACTAAAATTTGAACCAATTCCACTGACTTGGGCATTACTTCTATAACATCATTCAAGAGAGTTTTACAGAAGTGGAATAAAAAGTAATCCTATGGATACTGTTAATGTTATCAAGAAATATGACTTCCCAGGACAGTGGGACTTGCCTTAGATGGCAAATCCTTTTGGTAGGAGTGGGATTCCTAGCCACTCAGTAATGGTATTATCACCACCATATCCTGTGAAAATACCTCCCATACATTCTTCTAAAGAAGACTAGGGCTTGAGAAGGGGGCAGACAGTGTCTTCCTTCTCCTCTGCCCCAAAGCTCTTTTTTTGATCTTGAACTATTGTGAAACAAGGCCCATATTTTTTAATATCATAGAGAAAGTACTTCAGAAGAACAAGGTGAAACAGCAGTACCCAGAAGCTGTATTCTCCATTCAGTGGCAAGTGTGCATGGTTACCAAAAAAAAAAAAGTTATTTACCATATGAATGCCAGTGGAAAAAATCAAAATTTCTGAAGAAGCATGGTTTGATTTATGTTACCCACAGAAGAGCCAACCAGGGGGTGGGAGGTGGGGGACAGAGGCTGATTACTCTTTTTATAGCAGAATTTGATTTGTCATCTCCTGCTCATAAACCTTTAATGACTCCTACTTGCCCACTGATTAAAGTTTAAACTTCAATGCCTGCCACTTAAGACCATAATTTGGACCCAGA
>JAJPUD010012285.1:0-50106 GCA_023553655.1 Myrmecobius fasciatus
TTTGCTTTTTGCTGAGGCAATTGGGGTCAAGTGACTTGCCCAGGGTCACACAGCTAGGAAGTGTCTGAGACCAGATTTGAACTCAGGTCCTCCTGACTTCAGGGCTGGTGCTCTATCCACTGCGCCACCTAGCTGCCCCCCTAGATCTATTTTCTAAGTCAGTTGTTTTTCCTAGGAGATATTTCATATTTTCTTCTAATTTTTCATTTTTTTGTTTTTGTTTGACTGATTCTTCAAGTCTTAGTGAGTCATTCACTTGCATTTGTTCAATTCTTATTTTTAAAGTGTTGTTTTCTTCAGTTACCTTTTTAAGTTCCTTTTGTAACTGGCCAATTTGTTCACTGCACTCTTTTTCTACTTCACTAATTTTATTTTTTAATAAATTGGTGTCTTTTTCATATCTCTTTTGCAGAGCATCATATCCTTCTTGCAAGATACTGTATCCTTCTTGCACTGATTTCAATTTATTTTCCCATTTATCCTCCAGCTCTCTTTTGAGGTTCTTTATGCAATCTTCCAGAAAGGCCTTTTGAAACGGGGACTAGTGATGGTCGTTGCTGTTTTTTTTTCTGGATTTTTGTCTAAAGAAACCTCTGTATCTGAGGTCGTTTCTTTGCCTTATCTGATAAAAGCTGTCTATGGTGAGAGCTCTCTTTTGCTTCTTCATCATTTTTTTTTTAGACAGAGTGGATATCTCTTTAAGGTAGGGGAAAAAAAAAAAAAAACCTGGGCTGAAGACGCTTTGCCCTGGGGCACTTCGTGGAGTTGACTTAAGGTGCTGGGCCAGTGGGGGCTAGGACTAAGTCAGAATTACTCCTTAAACAAGGCAAGTCTGCCAGAACCCCTGTCCCCAATCAGGGCAGAGTGTCCCGAGTGCCTCAGATAAACTCCAGGTGTTTGGAATTTGGAGTTTGGAGTTTGGAATTTCTTCCACGATGAGCCGAGCTGAGTCCCAGCCTCACTTCCGGCCTGCACAGTTGTCGTCTATTTATCTCTCTGTCCGAGTCCGACTAACCTGATATGAAGTTCTCCAGAGAGCCGTGCTCAAATATTTCTGAGTTCGTTGACTTGAAGATCAGTTCAGAGGCTTATTTTATTGTTGATTTGAGAGAAGATCGGAGGAGAGGCAGAAAGTCACCTTTTCACTCCGCCATCTTGGCTCCGCCCTCAATAAAAGGATTTTTTAAAGCAATGTATGTGTATCTTCTGTATTCTAAAGTCATGGATGATTTTATTCTTTGTATTCATCACAGTATCTACCAAACTTATTCCAAATATTTTTGAGCACTAGTGTTTAAAATAAATCATGCACGAAGCATTAGCTAATTTTGCTTCCAGGGACAATAGGCAAGTGTTCAAGGAGAGTCTGGAAGACCATCTATCATAGATGTCATAAATTTTTATATTGGATAGAAAGTTGGACAAGATGTTTTCTAAGGTTCTTCTAAAATTTAATAATGATACTTGCTTTATGTTTCTTCATATAGAAAGGCTATAAGTATTTTTTAAATAAAATCATGGGGTACTAAGCCCATTGAGAAATTATATATGAAATAACTTGCAGCCTTTGATCTTAGAAATAGAAACTTCTGAAAGGCAGGTACTGTTTTTGCCTTTCTTTGAATTCCTTGAACTTGTTGCAGTAGTTGGCATGTAGTAAGTCATTAATAAATGTTCATTGACTAAGTGACCGATTTAAAGAACTGATAATTGAATAATATTCAGAAGGAAAGTATTACAAAAATGATTTCTTTGTAACTCTTACTTGAAGGAATTCATATAATTTGAAGAGAAAAAGAAAAATTAATGTTAGATACAAGCAATGTGATTATTATGGAGTTGAAAGGAATATGTTGTGCACTAATTTAGTCCTTCATTCCTGAACAATCAATACACTTTGCTGCACAATTGATTCTGCTGTGGTAATTGGCAGCAATTCTAATGGTGTCTAAAATTACAGCTGTTCCACCTGTTATGAATAGACAGCCTTTCACTTGAGGAATTAAATGAAGAAGGAAGAAAAAGAAAAAGAAAAAAAGAAGAAGAAGGAGAAGAGCAAAGAAGGTTCATTACACATTGTCAATTTTACTATTTAACTCCATTCCATAATTGTTCCACTCTAGCACTGACACATTTTGCATGTTAACATTACAGATCTTATTTCACATAAAAACAAATACCATCCACTAGGTAAGAACCACAAACCTCATACAGTATAATTCATTAGGAAAGAGAAGACAATTATAAATGTAGAATTGCTCTGGCAATTTGGAAGTCTGCTTGTTTAGAACAATTAATAGTGAAAGCATATTTTTTAAAATTACAACCAATTAAGCTTGAGGAGATTTTTGGCAAGCATACATACAGAAATAATATAATAGTGTGGTAATAGAAGCTTCAATCATTTTTAGTTTTACTTGGAACAAATTGTATTTCTTCTAAATTATTACAATGTCAATTAAATTAGTATGACAGTTGATAATTGAACCTCAATGAAAAACAAGTCATATGACTGCTGCTATTCAATTTGCATTTTCTCATCCCATAGAAATATCTTCTCTCCTCTCCTGAGTATCACACCATTTTTTTTGTTTACTTTAGATTTGTTGATGTAAATACTTAAATATCTTTCAACATGAAACAGCAAAATAGAAAAGAAAGAATAATCAGAAGGGAAATGTGAGTGGGAAGAGCAAGTAAAAACTACATTAAGCCCATTATTTAAGATTGATCAAAGAAACAACTCAGTAACTCATTTAATACCCAATGTATCAGGATGGCTCTGAATTCATCACTGGGGAAATTTTTATTATCCTTTTTATAGTAAAAATGTATTTTAGTTTTACAACTATAGTATTTCATTATCTTTCATTCATCCATTATTTTTAGCCCAAATCTCAGTAGGGTAGTAGCAGCAGAAGAGACTTCAGATGAATTATGATGATGATGATGAGAATAACAGACATTTATATAATGCTTTAAGGTTTGTAAACTGATTTACAAATCTAATCACAGTTTATCAATCAAAAAATCCTAGTTATCCCTATTTTACAGATAAGTAAACTGAAGCATCTAGTAGTTAATTCAATTACCCAGAATCACACAGATTTTTTTTAAAGTCATATTTGAACTCAGGTCTTTCTGACACCAGGATTAAAAGGAATAATAATCTACTTTTAACAATAGATCTCACAGACATATTGTTTTAAAATGCCTCTCTTTTTTCTTTAAAATTTGTTCTCTGTGGTATACTCTTGGTGGCTTGTAGTTTCTAGGGCAAAGGATTGTTTATTTGTTTGTTTTTCTAGGAAATATAGGGGTTTCTTTGTTTTGGATGGCATAGAATGAAGATTTAGAGAAAATAACTCCAATTTTTTGAATAGTAAAGTTTCTAACAATTCCTAGAATTTTCAGCCCAGTTAGGGAAGTAGTAATGATAAAGAAGGAAGTTAGTAAATATCATGATACCACCTTTTCTATTTTATTAATTATTGGGGTAAATTTGAAATAGGCAAAGCCTTGAAAACTGCTTGAATATTGGATAAAAAGGGAGCTTATGCCTGTATGAAATCAAAATCACTTTGGTTTCAATGAAGTGAATGAAGTAGCCAATGAGCTTTGTGAATATAACTTGAAGTCAACCACAATTTGTCCAAACTAAACAGCCATATGACAACATTGGCTGAACCAATGTGATCTTATTTCCTTTGATACAATCTTGAATTGTCATTTTTTACTGCTGAGCCTGTAATTTCAATGAAATTATTTCAGTAAAATTTTGACAGCAAACAATAAGACCTTGTGATACATAATATGCTTTAAATACATGTAAATGTCCCCTTTTATTAGAATCTAGGTACCCAGACTATTTCAAACAAAAATCAAGCAGCCTTATATAGAATTTTGTTACATTTCTGAAACCAAAGACATAATTAGCCTTCCTCTAGACATTTGAATTTAGATAAAGGTAGAATAAATTTCTATTCTCCTATTGGTATGCTTTTTATCACTGCTGGTAATTGCAATTTCTTGTTATACAGACATCATTACTAGTGCATAATTCCTATCTTTTTTGCCTTTGAGTTGACATTTTCTCTACTATCCTGCTTATTCTTTCTGAGAAAATACCATTTAGTAAAGTTATTGTACTGTAAAAGTACTCTGCAAGTTTAAAAAAATGGCCACAATATCTTCTCTTTATTTCCCTGAAAGAAACATCATGGTACCTTTCCAATCACGTAGTCATATAACTGGGCAACATTTCTATCAGATATTTGCATAGAATTTTTTTTTCTTAAAATGATTTCATTTGAGCACGACAACATTATTATCTAAGTATAAAAATAAGATAACGGACTGGGTTGAATTTTTTTTTTCCAGAGCACATTGGAGTTATTTTTTGTATAATCTCAAATCTCAGTAATTGTTGGAGGATTTTATAACATTTTTAAGCATCAGGGTTTTTTTTGTGTTTTGTGTTTTTTGTTTGTTTGTTTGTTTTTGTTATCCCACTTTTCCTATTTTACTTCTTTACTTTGGACTATAAAATATATATCTTAATTATTTGACCATAAGAAAGGAAATTACAAAATTCTTTAATTGTGATTAAAAACATTTCCTGAGTATATGCTTTATTAAAAGCATTACACATTTCTATAAAGATTAATACATTAGCAATTTCAGTCTGAGTAAAAGGAGGAAGCTTCTCAGTATTGTCTATTCAGTGAATTCTTGAGGTCAGTGGGGCATATATTGAAAATTCTTACAACTTGGAAGTTCAAACAAATATTTTATTCATATCTCTGAACTTTCTTGGAAAGAATGGTGATGTTCTCTCACCTTTCTCCCCTTTGTCATCAGAGCCAATTAATCGACATGTAGGATCCAAAGAACTTTGTATATAAGTACAATTTGACAGCAGTACAATGACAGATATGTTAATAGTAAAATGGCAAGGCTCTTAGAGCAGTATATATTATTAAAAAAAGGTTAATGAATCAGTGCCACCTCAAGTGTGCTCTTTAGATGACATTGAACATTTATTGATGAATAACCTTTTGATTTTCTATTCTGATGACTGTATATGCTAATCAACCCCATTAGTTACAAATGAAAGGATACATAATTTGGTGATTTTTAAAAATTCAAATGGATTGTGCTTGCGGGTTATAGAGTAGTTTGGGTTTTTTTAATCATAGAAGTAGATTTCTCCCAGGAGATCATTATACACGGCAACAACAGTACTATATGATGATCAATTCTGATGGACATGGCTCTCTTCAACAATGAAATGTTTCAAACCACCTCCAATTGTTCACTGAAGAAAGCCATATACACCCAGAGAGAGGGATGTGAAATGTGGACCACAACATAACATTCTCATACTCCTTGATTGATGTTTGCTTACATTGTGTTTCCTTTATCTGATATATTGTTTGTGTAGATAAGATTTTTCTTGCACAACAATGATAAGTTTGGAAATATGTATACATATATTCGATTTGCCAAGTATTTTAACATAATTAACAGGTAGTGGGTATCCTGCCATCTAGGGGAGGGGTGGGGGTTGGGGGGAAAATTTGTAACAGAAAGCTATGTAAGGGTTATTGTTGAAGAATTACCCACACATATGTTATGCAAATAAAATTTAAAAAAATTAAAAAAGTAGCTTTCTCAAAGCTAAGCAATCTACCAAATATTAAAGCTTTTGTATCCCATATATATATATATATATATATATACATATATATATATATATATATATATATATATATATACAGAGAAAAAGAGACAGAGAGACAGAGAGAGAAAGTATGTTGGGGTTAAGATCTTTACTTGGTTTGTTGCTTGGTTGTCCTTAGTTCTTGAAGAGAACCACTCTGCTAGGGTCAAGGTATAGTGTGTCTGACTATGATTAATCAGAACAATATGAACTTGGAAGATTCTATTACAGATTGGGCAAAAATATTTCAAATGAATATTTTGAGTGGAGATGTCTCTAAAGGTGTGAACCTCACATTTCTTTTGAGCTACTGCAATTTTGATTTGCTCACAGAGCAAAAAAGATGCTTCTTTGATGAGGGTTCAGTATATTTCATGATCCTGTGCCAGTGTTTCCCATATCTCACAATCAATTTCAAGTTCTCTAGGGAGACCTTGAAAGTGTCTTTGTATTGCTTTTTTTTTTACCTCTGTGTTAATGCTTGCCTTAAATTAAATATACATCTGATATTCAAATGTGACTAGCCAAGAAAAGTTGCATACTCTGAAGTAGGATTTGAAAGCCTGGAAATTCATGATGAAAAATGACCTTAGTATTTGTTAAGTTATATTGGCAAGTTAACTTCATAATCTTCCTAATTTACATTATTTCCTATTGTGGAAAATTGTCCAGGTTTTCCAGGAATACAACAATAAGATCAATACAATGATTTTATAGAACTTCCATTTGGGAAGGCTATCTAATACTTCTTTTCTCCCATACTTTCCAAACACTGAGCTAACTTTAACAGCACATATATCAGCCTAATTATCTATGTATAGATTTCTGAAATCTATTCTATAAAGGTAAATAAACTTATTTATACATCAATCTCATCATCTATGTATTCATTTCTAGAAACTATTCTATAAAGGTAAATAATCTTATTCATAGCATCCAAAGTTTCCCCATCTATTATAACTAATGGATGCATGTATGGATGGTATGATGCTGGCTGGTAGAGAACCTGTTTTCTTGGTGTTAATTGTTGAACCAAAATTAACAAAATTAACAAAAAAGGTACAGTTTGAAAATATCATGATAAAAAGTATAATGGCAAGCTCTGCTTCATTCCATTGGCCCTGGGAAAGTATGAGAGCAACATCCACTATCCAGAGACCATGCAAATAATGCTCATCATAAAACTGTGATACAATACTGCTAAACGTTTCTGAGTTACCAAATGTTATCACTTATGGGTAGGGTAAACAAGTATTCTGCTATACATAATAATTTGAAAAGTGCCATTTAAGTTATAATGACTGTCACCTCTGATGTGAAGGTCTGCTGAGCCTTTTCATCTACCTTTGGTGTCCACCTTCACCTGTGGCTTCAAGAAGCTGTAGCATGGGAAGTGGATATATCTGACAAACTACCTCAGCAGTTGAGTTAAACAAGTTGAGGGTAACCAACAGGCTTCACACTCGTGGGCGAGTTAGGTGGATACCTACTCTAAATATATGAAAAGTTCTCCCTTAGTATGGGTAGATAAGGACAATTTGTTCCAACAGCTATAAAGGAGGCTGAAGCTCAGGCTGAAGAGTATTTAGAGTTTGGTCAGACATCAAAGATGCCATAGTCATCCTTTGCATCCCAAAGGAATTTTGTCCTGCATGACTCAAACAACTCAGGTGGAGAGCATAAGACTGATGACTTTGATCAACTCTGCCTCACTTTAATCCAATGTCCATAAAAGTCTATATGTCACCTCCAACAAAGGACACCGCCTATATAACCTCACAAAACTACCTGGAAATCAGTTGCCTTATAAACAGTGCCAAAGATAGGCCTTAGAGCTGATGAGATTTTGACTTAGGCAACTCTTTAAGACCATAATTTGCAGATCAAATATGCATTTGTACACAGCTTCCTCAGGAGAACTTTCTAAACCAATGAAATTAAAGGTTCAGATAAGAGCTATAGGAAGACACACATACAGAGAAACAGAGAAAGACAGACAGAGACAGAGACAAAGGCAGTAAGGGACAGAGACAGAGAGACAAAGAGTCAGAGAAAGAAAGACAGAGAGAGAGACAGTGACAGAGATACAGAGAGAGAAACACAAAGAGAGAGACAGGTAGAGAAAGAGAGACAAAGAAACAGATAGTGACAGAGACAGACAGAGAGAGAGAGAGAGAGAGAGAGGAGTCCACTTTTGGATGACAAAAAAAAAAACCCAAATAAGAAGCAAACTACTTTATTCCACGTAATAGTCAGAACATTCAAATTGGTACTGTGCTTCTTGTTTGATCCTTCTTGTCACCCCCAAATGTAGCTATCTCCTTATCTGTCTCTTTTTCTATGTATATGTGTATGTATATTTTCCTATAGCTCTTGTCTGAACTTTTAATTTCATTGGTTTATAAAGTTCTCCTGAGGAAGCTCTGCCTGGAAATGCAAATCAATATTTGATCTGAAATTTATGGTTTTATAGAGTTGCCAGAGGCATTGAGAGATTAAGTGACTTGCCTGGAGCCATGTAGCCAATAAGCCTGGAGCAGAATTTGCATTCAGATATTCCTGAGGTCAACTCTCTGTCCAATATAACACATATGTGTATGATATATGTGCATGTGTATATGCATGTGTACATATATATGTATTCACACATGCATAAACATATATTTGTCCAACACACAATGTGCAATTTAATAACAGATGAATCAGAACAATGAAATAATATGTATTACTTTTAGAAAGTTGCAGTTAAAAGCTGCTCTGTGAAGGAAAAGCATTTTTTCAGCAATTTCAATATAGAACCCAAAAAGAAATTTAACACATTTACTTATTTAGAACTGACAACAAAAAAGGCAACAAGAATGCAATGGGGAAAGTGGTGATATGTTGGGAATTATAGTGAATTCACAGGATATTCCAAAGATGAATTCATATATGAAGTCATATAAAAGACTTCACCAGTCATATTTTAAATAAAAAGGAAGTAAGTCACTTTTATAATGAAACTGGAAAACAATAAATGATCAGACTGAGTATTGTATTGTAGTTTTGACATATTAAAAACCTAGAAGAACTTCATTTATATTACATAGGTAATTTGTAGAGGATTTTTGGAGGGATGTGAAAAAGAATCACATAAAATGAAATGCTAAGGATGAATTTTCTGTCTATATAGAAAGTAATCCCACTCATGAGACCAGTGATGAATGGAAATATGCTTATTTCATACTGATAAGTTAATCTCATTTTATATTGATATACTAATGTCATACTGATAAATTATTCTGTTTTATAAAAATACTTATTTCATATTGATATTAATCTGTTTTATAAAAAGTAAAGAAAATGTATCATTAATTTTAAATATCTAAATAAATATATATAGTCAACTTATGATAGAAGTGGTTTCAGAAGAGTTTAGATTTCACATATACATACTTATAAAGACAAATAAATCATATGTGATAAATTGTTATTTATATCTAAAAGCCATAGATGACATTCAGATTTTAGGACTTCTTAGATAATGTCCAATATTTTCAAAATTAGGTTTTTACAAATTATATAAGTTAAATAGGGTAGCATTGTTGATCACCACAACTTTTTCACTTTATCTATATCAGTAACAACTCAAACTGATCTAAATTTATAATAATTACTGCTATAGGTGACAGTTGAATGTACTTTGAGAAGCTAAAATACAAGTAAAACTCAAGATACTTAAAATCATGAGGATCTTCTCCTTGGTTTGTACAATTTTGAAATTCAGTCCTCAGAGAGCCTCAGGGAAACATGATAAGTAGATATAAGATGGAAAACTTCACAACTTTAAATAATCCAAAACAAAACTTTATCACATCTTTCACTTAAGTGCATTCTGATGTTTTGTGTTATAAATTGCATATCTAAAAAGTAATCTCAAAAAGGGAATAGCAAGGCAATGCTTCAAATTAAATATCACAAGTGGGGGTGGGGGGCCTAAGTGTTGAAGAATAATTATAATTATTATGGGGTTTGTTGTCATTCATTTATGGACATAAATGGATGCCTGTGACCTAAACGTGTATTTCACTGGAATTCAGCAGCTTTATCCATTTAAAGTGTTTTCAACATTGATGTAATATCATTAATAACCCTTAGTTTTAACAAATCATTGAAATATAACCTAAACCAATGTATCAAAGAAGGCAATTAAATATTATGAAGTTAATTGTTTATATATGTGATAATTCTAAAAGAAGTATTAGAGAAATAAAGCATAGATCAACTCAATTTAGCATATGAAATATTTATTTAACAGAAAAGCCATATTCATCAAAAAAATCTTAGTAAATAGCATCTAAGGTAGAAAGAGGAACTGAAGTTAATAATTCTACATCTATGAAGTATCCTAAGTAAATTACATTTCTTGATTGTTTTCAGGTAAGACTATATTCACTTTTCTTCACTGATAATGAGGCTATTGATAGGACAGTGAGATCCAGGTTTATAAGTATATTGTAATGAATTTACTACTTATGAATTTGTTATTATACATGAATATGTATTTTTAATTATTTGTTCTGGCATTTAAAAGGGTTAGATTTAAAATCAAGTTATATTTTGTTATTATTGTGTATATTATTGTTGTATATTATATTTATATATCATATCATATTATCATATCATATCATATCATATCATATTATATTATATTATCATATCATATTATATTATATACATATTATTATGTATATTATTGTTGTGGGTAGCTGGTAGTAAAAACAAATTCATTTGTAAGAGTTCAACAACTGGAGTGATCAGCTGGAGAAGCCTTTTATTCTGAAAATTGAGTGTAACCATGTGAGTATGTTGCCTTCCTTTCCCAGATTGTTGACTCTCTCTTGCATATCTATCATTTCTGTTGTCATTTTTTTCTTATAATTCTCTTATTTACTTTTAAAGTCTTTTATGATCCTTTCTAAGAGGCCTCTTTGGGTTAGAGACATCACTCTTTGAGATTTCCTCTGTGGACATTTTATCCTCATTCAAGTTGATGTTTTGGTCTTCCATGTGACTATATTGACTTTCTGTGGTCAAGGTTCTTTTCTATTTCTTGCTCATTTTCTTTCTTTATTTTTGTATTTTCTCTCTCTCTTTTTTTTTTAAACTATTATGTTGGAGCTCTGTTCTTGGAGTAAAAGGAATGCTATTCTAAGGCTTTCTATACAGCTGAGCCTTGGCTTTGAGCACAGAGTCCCTTTATGTTTACAGGGGGAAAGTAAAGCAATTCTTTAAAAAAAATAAAATTGGCCAAATGCCAAAAAGTCCACTGAAGCGAACAATACCCTCAAAAATAGAATTACCAAAATGGAAAAAGAGATATAAATACTAAATGAAGAAAATCACACATTAAAAATTAGAACAGTGCAAATGGAAGTAAATAACTCTATGAGACATCAAGAATTGATCAAACTTAAAAAAGAATAAAAAAATGGAAGAAAATGTAAAATATCTCATTGAAAAAAAATAGCCAACCTGGAAAATAAATCCAGAAGAGACAATTTAAAAATTATTGGTCTACCTGAAGGCCATGATTGAAAAAAAAGAGACTAGATGGCATTCTTCAAGAAATCATCAAGGAAAACTGCACCAATTTTCTAGAAACAGAGCAGTAAATAGTCACTGAAAAAACCCATTGATCATCTTCAGAAAGAGATCCCACAAGGAAAACCCCAATGAACATTTTTGCAAACTCCAAAACTACAATCACAAGGAAAAAAATACGACAAGCTGCCAGAAAATTGCAATTCAAATATCAAGGAGCAAGAGTAAGTATTACCCAAGATCTAACAGTTTTTACAGTAAAGGATTTGAGAGCATAGAATAGCATATTCCAGAAGGTAAAGGACCTGGGGTTACAACCAAGAATTAACTGCCCAATGAGATTGAACACCATCTTTCAGGGTGATCCTCACTGAAGTGCAACTCTTTGAACAATTTCTATTAAAAAACAAAACAAAACAAAACAAAACAACAAAAACAAAAACAGAACTAAACAAAAAATTTAATCTTCAAACAAAGGACTCAAGAGAAGTACAGAAAAGCAAATAGGGGAAATATATATTATTTAAAGGTTAAACTGTTTACATCCCAAGATGGGAAAATAGTATACTTATAGTATACTAAAGAGTACTAAAATAGTACTGTTATAGAACAGTAACAGCATATTACTGGGGCAGATAGAAGGGTGCACCACATGGACGAAGGTTGTGGTTGTGAATGAACTCTGATGTGATGATATCAAACAAAAACATGTTAAGCAGAAAAATCACTTACAAGGAGAAGAGGAAAGGAGAGATATAATAGGACAAATTAGATCACATGAAGAGGCACAAAAGATCTATTATAATCAAGAGAAAGAAGGGAGAGGGATGAGCATTGTCTGAAGCTTAATCTCATCAATTTTTGCTCAGAGGGAATAACTTAGTCAATCAATTGGGTATACAAATGTATGTAACCCTATGAAGAAGTAGGAGGAGGAAGAGGAAAGAAAAATGAGGGGCTGGATAGAAGGGAGGGCAGAAACACTAGGAAAAAATGGCAAGACCTGGGGCACTTAGGTGGCACAGTGGATAGATCACCAGCCCTGAAGTCAGGAGGACCTGAGTTCAAATGTGGCCTTAGACACTTAACACTTCCTAGGTGTGTGACCCTGGGCAAGTCACTTAACCCACATCTGCCTCAGCAAAACAAAACAAACCATAAAAAAGGCGAGAGAAAGGGGAAGGAGTGATAGAAGACTGGTAGGAAGAGTGGGTAAAAACAAAACAAAACAAAACACTACTAAGGAGAGACAAAGTGGAAAGAGATACCAAAAATATGCACAAGGGAGAAAATAGGATGGAGGAAAATACAGAGCTGATAATAACTGTGAATGTGCATGAGATGAACTCTAGCAAAAACAGAAATGAATAATAGAGTGGATTAAAAACAATAATTCTACAATATGTTTTTTACAAGAAACACATCTGATACAGAGAGACATATACAAAGTAAAGGTGAAAGAATGGAGAAGAATCTACTATGTTTCTGGTGAAGTTAAAAAAATCAGGGGTAACAATTCTATTTGATTTTAATAGTATTTTATTTTTCCAAACACATACAAACATAGTTTCCAACATTCGCCTTTGCAAAACCTTGTGTTCCAAATTTTTCTCCCTCTCCTTCCCATTTCTTCTTCTCCCAGACAGCAACCAATCCCATATATGTTATACATGAGTAATTCTTCTAAACCTATTTCCATATTTGTCTTCCTGCACCAAAAAAAAAAAAAAATCAGATCAAAAGGGGAAAAAAAACAAGCAAACAAATGACGACAATAGCAACAAAGGTGAAAATACTATGCTTTGATCAACATTGTGTCTAAAGTTCTTTTTCTGGATGGGGATGACACTTTTCATCACAAGTCTAGTGGAACTGCCTTGATTCACCACATTGTTGAAAAGAACCAATTTCATCACAGTTGATCATCATATAATTTTATTGTTACTGTGTGCAAGGTTCTCTTGATTTTGATCACTTCATTTATGAGGTCATAATATTAACAACTAGGGCTAGGAAATTAGATTGTAAAAAATAACTAAAACTGGATTGCACAGTTGAGATTTTAAATTTCATCAAAGACATTTCAATGAATTCATGATGACATCTTTGTAGGTATTCTTTTCAAATATTCAACTACTTTTTTCTTTCTCAGCTCTGGGAAGTATTACCATTCTTCTAGTAACCCAAGTTCATGACCTTGGGATTTATTTTACTTCATTATTCTTTCTCATTCCATATATGCAATTAGAAATCAAATCTTATTCTCAAATCCACTATATCACTGACAGTGCCCCCACTCCCTTCTCTCAACTCATAGTCACAACCCTAATTAAATCTCTTATGATATCTCTTTGGAGCTATTATAGTAGCCTCCTAATTGTTCTTCTTGAGCTATCCTTTCCTTATCCAAGACATACTTCATAGATACCAAAGTGATTTTCCTAAGCACGGCTCAGACCATGTCATTCCACTTTTCAATAATCTCTGATGATATTCTTATTACCAATTGGATCAAATGTAATCACCTGTATTATTCCTTTGTTAACTTGTTTTTTTTTTTGGATTATTTCATAACCTAATCCCAACATTCTTTTTCAACTTCTTCCTGCCTTCCACGGTCCATTCAAAGTGACTTTTTTTATCATTTTACACATACACTGCGTTCTATCTCCCTTCTATATGTTTTTGCATGCCCTTTGTCTAATATCTAGACTGTATTCACTTCTTACCACTTTCCTCTTAGAATCCTTTTTTTTTCTTCAGTTCTTTGCTTAAGTGGTATCTCCTTCATGATGTCTTTCCTTAATCTTAGTGTCATTTACCATTAAATTTAACATCCCTCTGAAATATACCTCCTATAGTTGTCAAAATAGACTATACAATATGCACACCCATACATACATATATTCTAATACATATTTATATAAATTTATATACTGTAATATTTAATCATTATCATATGCAATATAAACACATTTATAAATACTTCTTATATGTATATGTATATTTAGATACACATATGCATATAAAATACATCACACATGGGTATATATGTATGTGTTCTACTCTACATATATTCCCATATCTTTCAAAGGATTCCTGAGTTGATCAGCTAACAGGTGAAGTTGATTCTTTGTTTTGCATTATTTTTGTTGTTGTTTGGTGTTGATGTTATCTTTTGCCATAGTACAATATAGGAGATACAACTGACTACAATTGTGTTGTTTTAAGAAGGCAATCACACTAATAACATTGTGGAACTTTAAGGGCTTCAGGTTGAAAAGAGTTTTGGAGATCATCTAGATTCATTCATTTTGTACATGAAGAATTTAAGTTATGGAAAAATAAAGTAACTTGCCTAAGACACAAGGGGTAGATTGAAATTTAAATATAACATGATAACATAGTAATAGCTACAAAATAGAAATTCAAAGTATGAATTTTTTTCTTTTTACATTTTCTCTTTGATTTGAATAAATTTTTCAAGTGCAGTGAAACTTGGTTGTCATTTTTTAAAGGATCTACTACATCTATTTGACAGGAAGTTTGAAGAATAACAAATACTTGATTCTATATTTATAAAACATATGTGTGCATATACATAATTTTTTTCATAGAAAAGGCAGATTTGTGGTTAAAACCAGGCTGCATCCTACACTACTTGAGATATAGATGAATGTATCTTCCTAAATTAGTGTGTAATTCATAAAACAGTTCTTGAGTTTATAAATTACAAGGAAAAAGAAGAAGGTTTTGCTAATAAGAAGCTATTTAATGAGGTTTTGGAAGATATAAAGACATTCTCTAGCAGACAGGGTTTTTTGTTATTGTTGTAGTTGTTTTGTTTTTAAATCACATGATATGTCTGCATTCTTCATAAGTAAGCCACTTCTTAGAGGCAACAAAATCTTTTTTTTTTCATATAAGTTATAAGCTGATATATTGAGACTATGAGATCCTCCTAATCATATCCTATCAACTTGGTTGGCTATAATCTGAAGCACACACAGAGATGCAAGTCAGAAGCTAGGGGAGATGAAGGAATTAAATCCTACTTTTATTAAGTCTTGGCAAGTGTAGATATTCCCTTTTATGTTATTTTAAACCATTTATAATGTGAATTTATTCTACCTTTCCAAGTATATTATAATTTTATCATTTCATTTATTGTTTGCCGAAAACTAATTGGCTTTTTTGTTTCTTTTCACACACACACACACACACACACACACCCCTCCAATCTGCATTCATGCATTTGCACAGAAACTATTGTTGATTGTGTGACTGATTAACACTATAACTTATTTTGTAATTCAAATTGCTGTGAAAAAAACATAGCTAGTTGTAGGGTAAAATTCCCAAAGAACAATTGCTTCAAACATCCTGTGGTAGAAGGGTAGAAGAAAGGAAAAGGAAAATTTAAAGCTGAAATAAACCTTAAAGATTAACCAAACTAAACCACTTATTTTATATAAATAGACAACAGATAAAATTAAGGAATATATGTATGGGGTTAACTCAGGGTATTATAATTTCTAATTCAATCTTTTTTTCTATTAAATCATGATTTCTTTCCAGAAACAGTCATTGAAATTGTGTCCACACATCATGTATATATGTATAAATAAAGTGTGTATGTATGTATATGTAAATGTGTCTATGCACACATATGCATGCATATATATATATATGTATATGAATGTGTGTATGTGTATATATATAGTTAGAGAGATCTACAGCTATATCTACCTTTCTACCTATCTATCTATCTACCCAGCTAAAACTCTAGAATGCATACACATGCTCAGTGCAGTAATGGAAGACAGCAGTCACTTAATAAATGCTTATTGACTTGCTACAACTCCAGAGGACATAATCTTGTTTACTAAATGAAGATGAAAAGTTTCTAGACTTATATTTTATCTCATTTAGCCTTTCTAATCTGTCTGACTGTTAGTCATGTTAGTTAATTAAGGGAAAAGCCACTTGCGATAGTATGGAAGGTCATCTTCACATTGGTACAAAAGGCTTAACTATATTTGTGCTCTAATGCAAAAGAAATTTCCACTAGATGTTTACTTTGCTGTTTTATTTTCATCTCATTCAGGATGGACCACATGGTAATAACTAGCCAGTGCATTCCTCTTTTCCTGGAGAGGAGATTCCTTCCGGGGATGCTTTTTTAATCTCATCCATGTGGTACCAACTTTACTTGGCTCTTGTCAGCCAAGGGTTGGCACACAGAAAACCTATGGGCATATCTGCTTTCACGGATGATAAATACTGGTATTAAATGTTGTCTCATTCATGCTCCCTCACCTTGCCTATCATCGACCTTTCGAATGGAATGAATGGAACAGATGCAATTATGAATTAACATTTTGAACAAGGAGGCTTTCCTCTTCAACTCTAGAGAGGAAGGGTTTTGTCTAAATTTGGCTGGCTTCAGAAAGGAAAGGTTCCAAAAGAAAAGGGTGGGGAGAAAAAAAAATCAACAACAATCCTGGGAAATGCAGGCTTCAGAAGAACCAGCCACATTTTCTGGGGAAAAAATGTAATTCTTTTGCATTGAAGTGCCACAAATTGCCACCAATTTACATAGGAAAGACAAGAAGGAAAGAGAATGGTAGAAACATCCCTTATTGAAATAATACTACCATAAATCATCCAAGCAATTATTAAAACTACAGCTTTTCTTATTGCCACTAGGAACAAGTTGCAGAAGGCATCCACTAAAATGTTTAAATGAAAACGAAATCAGCAGGAATATGATTGCTTCTCTGTTTATAAAGAAATTGGTGATGGTGGGATGGGGGTTTTTGCAAAGCTTGTGTTTGCCTTAAGCACAACCAATTTGGCATCAGAATTGTTTTCATTTCTGTACATTTGTTTAATGCTTTTTTACTAATGATCATGTATTTATGAAAAAAACAATATATCATTCAAGAATAAATGAAATCAGCTTTGATTTTGTTTAATATCTATGTGCCATTTATTAATCTTCTGAATAATATCTGCTTATTTTAATACTCAGAATTAATTAATTGCATTCTATGCCACCTATAGAGCAGAGGTTCACTTTATAGAAAATCTTCTCCTTGATAAATGAAAATGTAGCTGTAATTTTGTCCTTGGGAAAGATTTCAAGCTCTAATCCTGTTAGCTGGGGGAACATTTGCATTTCTAACTAAGAACAATATTACATTTCTTCCTTACAAAGTATGACACTTAAATGTCATAGTCTGCTTCTGAATGAAGACTCTGTCACGGTTACAAATATTTGTGAAGCTAATAACAAGTGATGGTGTCTTTCTTTGCCAGTTCCAAATATTAATATATTCACCAATTATAGCTCATAACGAAAAGAAAATTATCCTTGTCTACCTTGAGACCAGGACTTTTTTTATTATTTCCGTTGTTCATTCAGGATGGGCTAAAACAGCTTTTCCTCTAATGAATTCTACAGGCCAAGTTTTCAACAGCTTTAAGCCTTCTGGGCATCTAGTGGCGTTACATTTCTTCATACAAATATATACTCAATTCTTGGTAGGAACCCAGGGCAGTAAATATGTGGAAATCACTGAGAAGAAGAAATGGGATTTTTTTTCCAAAAGGTCACTTCAATGTTGATGATGTTTGAACTGTCATTGCTAGGGAATTCAAAGTTTCTGCTGCTTCTCAAGGTTTTAATTGGCATCACCTCAAAAAACTGAAGAATAAGGAAGTTTTGATATACATGCAGAAATCTGGCTGTTCTGGTTTTGTCTTTAAATTTTACTTTGTTCAGGTCAGAATTACAAAATGCTTGTTGTTTTAAAATGGCTATATTATTTAATGTTTATGACACCAACCACCTCAAAAGTATTGTTCTAACAAAACTGAACACTATGTAATCATACTGGCCAAGAGGGGCCCCAGAGAAGACTTGAGGAAAAGTGTATTGATGTTTTCTTTGAGAGATGTATGGTTAGTTTGTTTTGTTGAATTACCTTTTACTCCCCTTCATTTTTAATCTTCTCAACAAAGTGCAGTTCCTTGGTCAGAGGAGTATGAAGGGGTATATTTAGAAATTAAGATAATATACAAGATAGCCAAAATTTATAAATATTTAAAGAGGTTTTTTTCGAAGATGCTATTATTCATTTTAAATAAAAAATATTTCCCAAGATGTAAATTAATATACTATCATAGTAGGAATTTATTTTATTTTTGGACCAAACTTAAGATGTGCTTTAAACAAAATTTTCCCATTGAAGAAATTCTATCAACATAGGTCACTCACCTTATCAGTGCAAGTGAGCAATTCCTCTGCAGTTTAGAGGCTTACAGATTTGCCTAAGTTATGCGGTAAAAATGATATGTTCTGGGTCACAGAGGGAATATGTGTCAGAAGCAGAACTTAAAACAAGATATCCCATATTCCTAAGCTGCCTCTCTATATTTTCCTGCCATGTTGTAATGCATTTTAGAAGTTGGTCCAAATAGAAGCACACTAGTAGGCAATGAATATGAATTAATACATTATTTGGAATAAGCTGTTAAACTGAAATCTCCTCATGGAAGTTGTGTCTTCCAGTTTATGGAACATTTATTTGAATGGAGAGAGAATTCAATTAGTTTAAACACAATTCAACATATATTGAAACTGTATCATGGGACATACATTTCTATATGCAAGAAACACAAAGGAAATAATATATAGACTCTGACTTCAAATAGGCAACATTCCATTACTGGGATAAAACATGCACTTAAAGAAATGAACATAAAATACATGTGACCTATGATACAGAATAAAAATACCTCTCCCCTCAGGATATAGTGAAAAAAATGCTTTCCCTCTACTCTTGGCCATTTCAGGCAGAACACAATAAAGTCTACATCACTGATAAGCTACCTAAGTATTGAAGAAAAATATGTAATTCTTCTAACATGATGCATGAGAGGATCTGTAAGGCTTGCCACATTGCTTAGGAAGGGAATATTTATTATATGCATCTTATTAAATCATGTGTGTGTGCGTGTGTGTGTATGTATGTGTGTGCACTATACATTCATGATTAAGAATCTCTCAAATGGGGCAGAGCCAATATAGGAACTGCAGACAGCATCCTCTGTGAGCTCCTGAGACCTTCCCTCAGACCCAGACAAATTGAGCCTGTGAATTGGTTCTGGAGTGAGGGCTCCACCAAACACTTGGACTACAACGCACTTCTATCAAATATCTACTTTGAAAGAACTTCTGAGGTCAGTTTTAGACGGGCAGGAGATCGAGCAGCTCCCGGCATTCAGACGCCAGTGCGCAGCCGGGGTGCAAGTCTGGGGCTGGGAAGGACCAGAAGATTTTAGGCTTCCAGGAAGTCCCTGGGAGACTCTTGGGCCACTTTGCTCTGCTTGTGGGCAGGTGCTTTGGCATGTCTACCTTTGATAAAGGGTGGATTGAGAGCAGCTGAAAGTGTGGCCCTAGTGCGGATCTAGCAAGATCAGCTCCAGACCTGAAGTCAAATCTGCAAATTGCCCCAGGACAAATTGAAATCCCTGCTGCTGCTGCTGCTGCTGCCGCTGCTGCTGCTGCTGCTGCTGCTGCTGCTGCTGCCTCTGCTGCTGCTGCTGCTGCTGCTGCTGCTGCTGCTGCTGCTGCTGCTGCAGAATTCCCTGCTGGTGACTGATACCTCTGCTGAAAATCATGAGCAAGAAGAAGAGAGCTCTCACCATAGACAGCTTTTACGGAGAGAAGCTAGAGAAGTCCCCAGATCCTGACATTCTGAAAACAATCCCAGATAAAGCCAAAGGTGGACTTAAGCTGGTCTCCCTTTCAGAAGGCTTACCTGGAAGATCGCATAAAAAATCTCAAAAGAGAGCTAGAAGAAGATTGGGGAAATAAATTGAGATCAGTGCAAGAAGAAAATATCGCCCTGCAACAGAGATGTGAAAAACTGGAAAATAAGTCTGGTGAATTGGAAAAAGACAACAATTCCCTAAAAAACAAAATTGGTGAATTGGAAAAAGACAACAATTCACTGAAAAACAAAATTGGTGAATTGGAAAAAGTCACCAAATCACAAGAAAATAAAAATAGTGAATTGGTAAAAGACAACAATTCATTGAAAAACAAAATTGTTGAAATGGAAAAAGTCACAAACTCACTAGAAAATAAAAATAGTGAATTGGAAAAAGATAATAATTCACTGAAAAACAAAATTAGTGAATTGGAAAAAGACAACAATTCACTGAAAAATAAAATTGGCAAAATGGAAAAAGAATGCAATGAACCAAAAAATTCAATTGGCCAGGTACAAAAGGAGCTAAAAAGATAGCTGAAGGAAATAATACCTTAAAAATTAAAATTGAACAAATTGAAATGAATTACTCAATAAGACTTCAAGAATCAGTCAAACAAAAACAAAAAAATGAAAAAATAGAAGAAAATATGAAATATCTCCTAGGAAAAACAACTGACTTGGAAAACAGATCCAGGAGAGACAATCTAAGAATTATCAGACTCCCTGAAAGTCACGATGAAAAAAAGAACCTTGATGCTATTCTCCAGGAAATCATGAAAAAGAATTTCCCTATTGTTTTAGAATCAGAAGGCAAAGTTGGCATTGACAGAATTCACTGATCATCTCCTGAAAGAGACTCCAAAATCAAAACTCCAAGGAATATTGTGGCCAAATTTCAGGACTATCGCACCAAGGAAAAGATATTACAAGCTGCTAGAAAAAAACAGTTCAAATACCGAGGAACTGTTATTAGAATTACACAGGATCTGTCAGCTTCCACACTGAAGGATTGAAGGGCCTGGAATCAGATATTCCAAAAGGCAAAAGAACTTGGATTACAGCCAAGAATAAGCTATCCAGCTAGAATGAGCATCATCTTCCAGGGAAGAGTATGGTCATTCAATGATACAGGAGAATTTCATCTATTTCTAATGAAAAGACCAGATTTGAACAAAAAATTTGACCTCCAAACACAGAACTCTAGAGAAGCATAAAAAGGTAAAAAGTAAAGAACTCTCGAGAACTATATCTCTACTAGGGGTATCCTTAAAGAATGGGGGTATAGGGGCAGCTAGGTGGCGCAGTGGATAGAGCACCAGCCCTGAAGTCAGGAGGACCGGAGTTCAAATCTGGTCTCAGACACTTAACATTCCCTAGCTGTGTGACCCTGGGCAAGTCACTTAACCTCAATTGCCTCAGCAAAAAGAAAAAAGCAAAAAAAAAAAAAAAAAGAATGGGAGTATAATTTGATTTTACTTTGATAATAATCGAAAAGAAATTAGAGGTGGAAGGTATATCATACTGTAAAAAAAGGGGGGGAGGGGAATGGAGGTAAAATAAAGTAAAAATAAAGAGGAGGTAAAATAAGGCAAAGTCTCATGAAGAGACATAGAAAATCTAATATAATTGAGGGAAAGAAGGGAGGGTGATGAGTATTCTTACTCTCATTAGATTGGGCTCTAAAAGAGTAAATCAGACGCATTTGATTTCAGGGAAAAACTTGGCCCTCTGTATAGGGAAGTAGGAGGGAAAGGAGGAAAAGAAAGGGATAAATTAATAGAAGGATTACGGGAAAGGTGTAAAAAAGAGGGAAGGTTCTAAAGGGGAGAGGACTGTTGGAGGGAGGTGGCCATCAAAAACAAAATACTGGGGAGAGGGGAAGGGAGTAAAAGGAAAGGGAAGAGAAAAATATAACTCTGGGTAAATAAGATGGCAGGAAATATAGATATAGTCATTTTAACTGTGAATGTGAATGGGATGAACTCTCCCATAAAATGGAAACGGATAGCAGACTGGATTAAAAGCCAGAATCCTACAATATGTTGTTTACAAGAAACACATCTAATACATAGAGATACATACAGAGTGAAGGTAAAGGGCTGGAGCAGAATCTTTTATGCTTCAAGTGAACAAAAAAAGCAGGGGAAGCAATCCTTATCTCAGATCAAGTAAAAGCAAAAATAGATCTAATTAAAAGAGATAAGGAAGGAAACTATATTTTACTAAAGGGTACCATAGACAATGAAGGATATCAGGACAAGATAGGTAATAATCTTAGCAATTTAGTGTTTGATAAACCCAAAGACCCCAGCTTTTGGGATAAGTACTCACTATTCGGCAAAAACTGTTGGGAAAATTGGAAACTAGTGTGGCAGAAATTAAGGCTGACCCACACCTAACACCGCACACCAAAATAAGATCTAAATGGGTTCATGATCTAGATATAAAGAGTGATATAACCAAATTAGAGGAACTTAGGATAGTTTACCTCTCAGACCTGTGGAGATGGAATAAATTTATGTCCAAAGGAGATCTGGAACTCTTAATTGAATACCAGATAGATAATTTTAATTATATTAAGTTTAAAATTTTTCTGTACAAATAAAACTAATGCAGACAAGATTAGGAGGGAAGCATCAAATTGGGAAATCATCTTTACATTTAAGGGTTCTGATAAAGGTCTCATCTCTAAGATATATAGAGAATTGTCTCATATTTATAAGAATTCAAGCCATTCTCCAATTGATAAACGGTCAAAGGACATGAACAGACAATTTTCAGATGATGAAATTAAAACTATTTATAATCATATGAAAAGGTGCTCCAAATCACTATTGATCAGAGAAATGGAAATTAAGACAACCCTGAGGTACCACTACATGCCTGTTAAATTGGCTAAAATGACAGGAAAAGATAAAGATGAATGTTGGAGGGGATGTGGGAAGACTGGGACACTGAAGCATTTTTGGTGGAGCTGTGAACGGATCCAACCATTCTGGAGAGCAATTTGGAGCTATGCTCAAAAAGTTATCAAACTACGCATACCCTTTGACCCAGCAGTGTTTATATTGGGCTTATATCCCAAAGAAATCCTATAGGAAGGAAAGGGCCCCACATGTGCAAGAATGTTTGTGGCAGCTCTTTTTGTAGTGGCTAGAAACTGGAAACTGAATGGCTGCCCATCAGTTGGAGAGTGGCTGAATAAATTATGGTATATGAATGTTATGGAATATTATTTTTCTGGAAGAAATGACCAGCAGGACTATTTCAGAGAGGCCTGGAGAGACTTGCATGAACTAATGCTCAGTGAAGTGAGCAGAACCAGGAGATCATTATTCAAGGCAACAACAATACTATATGAGGATCAGTTCTAATGGACATCACTCTCTTCAACAATGAAATGCTTCAAACCAGTTCCAATTGTTCGGTGAAGAGAGCCATATACACTCAGAGAGAGGGATGTGAAATGTGGACCACAACATAACATTTTCATGTTCTCTATTGAGATTTGCTTGCATTGTATTTCCTTTATCGGATTATTCTTTCTTGTAGATATGATTTCTCCTGCACAAAAAATGATGCAATAAATATACATATATTCTATTTCTTAAGTATTCTAACATAATTATCATGTAGTGGATATCCTGCCATCTAGGGGAGGGGTGGGGAGTAGGGGGGAAAATTTGTAACAGAAAGCTTTGTAAGGGTTAATGTTTAGGAATTACCCATACATATGTTCTGCAAATAAAAAAGTATTAATAAAAAGAAAGAAAGGAAGAAAGAAAATCTCTCAAATGAAAGCTTTTCAGGTTTTTCTTCCACAATAAAAATGTATATTTAGAATTTATAGGATTTTATTCCTAAACTATTGATGTTCACATAAGTCAATATTACCTGTGAAACTTTAAATAAGTGAATTTCCCTCTCTGAACCTCAATTTCTGCAGCAGTAAAATAAGAAGTTTAAGTTACCTTTAAAATCTCTTGCAATTCAAACATTCTATGAAACTAAAAGCTTTCTCCTTAACAGTGGGGAAAATATCTAAAATTGAAAACTAGTATGTGATCTCTATATTTGTTACCTCCCTAACATCATTTTAAAACATTTCCAAATTAGTCATATTGTGAAAGAAGCAAAAAAAAAGGGGGGGGGAAGCCATAAAAAGTAAACTCCTAAAATTGAAAACAGTATACTTAAATCAGCATTCAGATTCCAGAGTTCTTTCTCTGGATGTAACATTTTTCCAACATGAAATTTTCTTAGGTCACTATATTGTTGAGAAGAGCTAAGTAAAATGATTTTAAGTATTCTTATAAATTTGACTCAGCTCTCTATTTAAGAAATGAGGTCTTTTTTTTTCTTTATGAAAGAAACACCTTGTGTTTCAATTTTCTTCCCCTTCCTCAACCCTCTTCCCAGATGTCAAGTAGTCCAATATATGTTAAACATAATAGAAATATAGGCTAAATCCAATATATGAATACATATTTATATAAGTATCTTGCTGCACAAGAAAAATCTAATCAAACCAGAAAAAAATGATAAAGAAAATAAAATACAAGCAAACAACAATAAAAAAAGTGAGAATTCCATGTTGTGTACCACACTCAATTCCCACAATCCTCTTTCTAGGTGTAGATGGCTCTCTTCATCTCAAGATCATTGGAACAGATTTGAATCATCTCATTGTTTAAGAGAGACACATCCATCAGAATTGATCATTGCATAATCTTATTGACAAGTGCAATGATCTCCTGCTTCTGCTCATTTCACTTAACATTACTTCATGTAAGTCTCTCCAGTCCTCTCTAAAATCATCCTCCTGATCATTTCTTATAGATCAATAATATTCCATAACATTCCTATACCATAACTTATTCAGCCATTCTCCAACAGTTTCCAGTTTCTAGCCACTACAAAGAGGGCTACCACAAACATTTTTGCGCATGTGGGTCCTTTTCCTTTCTTTAAGATCTCTTTGGGATATACACCCAGTAGAAACCCTGCTGGGTCAAATGATATGCACTGTTTGGTAATTTTTTTGAGCATAGTTCCAGATTGCTCTCCAGAATGGTTGGATCTGTTCACAATTCCACCAATGATGTATTACTATCCCAGTTTTTCCACATCCCCCGCAACATTTGTCATTGTATTTTCCTCTTATTTTAGCCAATCTGAGAGGTGTGTAGTGGTACCTCAGATGACTTTAATTTGCATTTCTCTAATCAATAATGAGCACATCTTTTCATATGTCTAGAAATGATTTCAATTTCTTCATCTGAAAATTGTCTGTTCGTATCCTTTGACCATTTATCAATTGGAGAATGGCTTAAATTCTTATAAATTTGAGCCAATCCTCTATATATTTTAGGAATGAGTCTTTAGCAGAACCCATGAATGTAAAACTGTTTTCCCAGGTTATTGCTTCCCTTCTAATCTTGTCTGCATTAGTTTTATTTGTATAAAAACTTTTTAACTTAATACAATCAAAATTATTTATTTTGTGATCAATAATGATCTCAGTTCTTCTTTGGTAACAAATTTCTTCCTCCTCCACAGATCTGAGAGTTAAAGTATTCTATTTTGTTCTAATTTGTTTATAATATCATTCTTTATATCTATATCATGAACCCATTCCGACCTTATCATGATATATGGTATTAGGTGTGGGTCAATTCCTTGTTTCTTCCATTCTAGTTTCCAATTTTTCCAGCAGTTTTTGTCAAACAGTGAATTCTTTTCCCAAAAGCAGAGATCTTTGGATTTGTCAAATACTAGATTACTATAGTCATTGACCATTTTGTCTTGTGAACTTAACCTATTCTACTGATGGACTACTCATTTCTTAGCCAGTACCGAATGATTTTGAAGGAAATAAGATCTTTATAAGATAAACTGGCTGTAAAAAATTGCTTTCCAACTTTTAGTTTTCCTTCTAATTTTAGCTGTATTGGTTTTGTTTGTGCAAAAAATTCTAATTTAATGTAATAAAATGATTTCATTTTGCATTTCATAATGTTCTCTATCACTTGTTTGATCTTCATTTATTTCCCTTTCATAGATCTGACATAAACTATTATTCCTTGTTTTCAAACTTTTCTTATAGTATCACCATTTATGTCTAAATCATGTACTCATTTTGACCTTATCTTGGTATATGGTATATGATATTCTATGTCTAGTTTCTATCATAGTATTTTCCAGTTTTTCCAACATTTTTGTTAAACAGTGGGTGGTTATCTGAGAAGCTAGTCTTTGAGTTTATCAAACAGTACACAACTACAATCATTAACTTCTATGTTTCAGGCAACTAAAGCTGATCCACCACTTTATTGCTTAGCCAGTATCAAGGGATTTTGATGATTGTTGCTTTATAATATACTTTTAAATATGGTACAGCTAAGCTATCTTCCTTTGCTTTTTTTCCCTATTAATTTCCTTGATATTCTTGACCTTTTGTTCTTCCAGATGAATTGTTACTATTTTTGGTTCTATCAAAAATTTTTTGGCAGTTTGACTGGTATAGCACTGAATAAGTAAGTTAATTTAGTAAAAACTGTTATTTTTATTATATTAACTTGGCCTACCCATGAATAATTAAATGTTTTTTTCCAATTGTTTATTTGTGACTTGATTTGTGTGAAATGTGTTTTGTAATTGTATTCATATGGTTCTTGTATTTGTCTTGGCAGGTATCGATTTACATTTTTACCTATTTTTAATGAATTTTAAATTCATTTTACAACCATTTAAATGGAATTTTTCTTACTATATTTTGCTGCTTAGCTTTGTCATGTATAGAAATGCTGATGGTGTATGTGGTTTATTTTATATGCAGAAACTTCAATAAAATTGTTAATTATGTCAAATTTTTGTTGTTGTTGAGTGATAGTTTTCTTTTCTCCTTGCCTACTTGAATTCCATAATTTTTTTTTGCTCCTTTTACTGCTAGGGCTAACATTTCTAGTACAATATTGAGTAATTGTGGTGGGAATGGACATCCTTGTTTTCACCTCTGCTGTTATCCGGAAAGCTTCTTGTTTATCTCCATTACATATAATAATCTTTTGCTGATAGTTTTAGAGAAAAACTACTTATCATTTTAAGGAAAAATACATTTATTCCTATGTTCTTTAGTGTTTTATGAGGAATAGATACTGTATTTTGTCAAAAACTTTTTCTCACCTATTGAAATAATCATATGATTTCTGGAGAAGGGAATTGTTTTTGGTTTTGGTTTTTGTTTGTTTTAGTTTTTTTTTTGGTTGGTGTCATTATTGATATGATCTAGCATGCTGATAGTTTGCCTAATTTTGAAACAGTTCTGCATTCCTGATATAAATCTGATTATATATTATTATCCTTGGGATAAGTGTCTGTAATTGCTTTGCTAAAATTTTATTTAATTTTTTGCCTCAATTTCATTAAGAAATTTGGTCTACAAATTTCTTTCTGTTTTACCTCTTCCTGGTTTAGTAATCAGCACAATATTTGCATCTTAAAAGGAATCTGGTAGAATTCTTTTTTTGTGTGTATTTTTTTCCCAAATGGTTTCTATAGTATTGGATTTAATTAAAGCAAGATAGAATTCACTTATAAATCCATGTGGCCCTGGAAATTGTTTTCTTAGGTAGTTCACTGATGATTTGTTCAATTCCTTTTTCTAAAATGTGATCCTCTAATTATTATATTTTCTCTTTTGTTAGTCTGGGCAATTTACACAAACACACAGATGTATATTTAAATACATCCATTTCACTTAGATTGTCAGATTTATTGGCATACATTTGGGCAAAATAGCTCCTAACTATTGAATTAATTTTCTCTTCATTGATAGTAAATTTACCCTTTCCATTTTTAGTACTGATAATTTGATTTTCTTCTCTTTTTTAAATCAAAGAAACCAAAAGAATATCTATTTTCTTAGTTGGTTTTTGTTTGTTTTTATTGTTATTTTGTTTTGATTTTGATTTGGTTTGGCTTGGTTTTTTATAAAACCAGCTTTCAGTTTAATTTATTAGTACCATATTTTTCTTGCTTTCAATTTTATTGATTTCTCCTTTGAGGGTCATAATTTCTAATTTGGTATCTAACAGGGAATTTTTATTTTATCTTTTTTTCTTCTCACTTTTTAAATTACATTACCAATTGATTGATCTCTTCTTTCTCTGTTTCATTAAGATAATCATTTAGATATATAAAATCTCCTTTTAGTGCTGCTTTGGCTACATCCCATTTATTCTGGTAAGCTGTCACATTGTTGTCATTCTCATTGATGAAGAAATTGTTGCTTTCTCTGATTTGTATTTGACCCATTCATTCTTTAGGATTAGATTATTTACATTCCAATTAATTTTTAATCTATTTTTTCATGGTCCTTTATTCTACCATATATATATTATTACATCATCTGAAAAGGATGCGTTTACTATTTCTGCCTTTTTGCATTTGATTATGTGGTTTTTATGCCCTAATTTATCATCAGTTTTTATAGATGCCATGTACTGAGAAGAAAAAAGTGTATTCTTTTCTATGCCAATTTTCTTTTCTACAGAGGTCTATCATACATAACTTTCCCAAAATTCTATCCACCTCCTTTAACTTCCTGCTTGTTTATTTTGCAGTTAAATTTACCTAGTCCGGAGAAAAGAAGGTTGATATTTCCTACTAGTGTAGTTTTGCTATCTATTTCTTCCTCTAAATCGTTTAACTTGTAAAAATTTGGAGGTTATATCACTTGGTGTTCATGTTTAGTATTGATAGTATTTCATCACCAATGCACCTTTTTCAAGATGTAGTTTGTTTTTTTTTTTAATTACATGTATTTTGCTTTATCTTTGTCTCAGATCAAGATTGCTAATTCTGCTTTTTTCTTCCTCCTTCCCTCCCTCCCTTCCTTCCTTCATTCCTTTTTTCCTTCCTTCCTCCCTTTCTCTGTCTTTCTCTTTTTTCTTCCTTCCTTCCTCCCTTTCTCTGTCTTTCTCTTTTTTCTTCCTTCCTTCCTTCCTTCCTTCCTTCCTTCCTTCCTTCCTTCCTTCCTTCCTTCCTCCCTTTCTTTCTCCTTTTCTTTCTCTCTGTCTTTTTGCTTTAGCTGACACATCATATATTTCAGCCTTTTATCTTTATTCTATGCATATCTTTCTGATTCAAATGTATTTCTTGTAAACTACATTTTTACCCTTTGGTTCAAGGATATCAGGCAGTTTTTTTGTGATAATTTATTGAAATATTTTTGTCCAGGTTCTTTATTTTATGTATCTATATTTTAGTAATTTTCACATAGTCCAATAATTTTAAATTAATTCTTATGGATCTGTTTTCCAGATAAGTTGTTTTCCAATGAGATATTTTAAATTTTATTCTATTTTTTCTTTTTATTTTATTTCATTGATTCTTGAAGTCTCATAGAGTCATTGGATTCCACTTGCCCAGTTCTAATTTTTATGAAATTTTTTCTTCAGTTTTGTTTTGTATCTCTTTTTCTATTTAGCCGTTCTACTTTTGAAAGAGTTGTTTCCTTTAGTGGATTTTTTTGTATCATTTGACCTATTCTATTTTTTAAGGAGTTGTTTTCTTGTTTATTTTTGTGCTTCTTTTTTCAAGCTGTTGATTTTTTTTTCATAGTTCTCTTGCATCACTCTGATTGCTTTTCACAAATTTTTTCTGTCATTTGAGAATTAAAATCCTTTTTTAAGCTTTTCCAAAAGGACTTTTTGAGTTTGACTAATTCATATTCTCCTTTCAGCTTTTGCATGCAAGCATCTCAACATTGTCCTCTTCTGTGTTTCTGTTGTCATAGTAGTTTTCTAATGGTCAGAGTTCTCTTTCGGGTTTTGTTCTTTTTTTTTAATAATGATTTTTTTTTTATTGTTCCAAGCTTCTTGAACTGTACCAGAGGCCTGGTCACTGGCTTTCTGCCCTGAGGTTTCAGGTTCTGGTGGCTTGCCCACTGTATTAGGGTGGTGTACTCTCATTATGCCCATTATGCTGGGGATTCCTTGGCTAGTTGTTTGCCTTCTGTGCTGGGGCTGGAGGCCTCACAACTGGCCAAAACCACAGGGCCTTTTTGCTGATCTGTGCTATGGCTAAGAGCTTCCAGTTGGCTTGCCCAGATACTGCCTGTGTGTAACTCCACTCCCCTTTTATTCAAATGAGAATTTTTTTTCTGAAGTCCTTCTAATTTATTTCAGGTTGGAAAGTTGCTTTGCTCCAACATTTTGTGGATGTTGTTGCTCCAGGATGGTTTTAGAGGAATGATTTAACTTTGTTTCTGAGATAAGCTTGGAAGAGTTCAGGTTGCTTCCTGGCTTTTTCTTGTATCTTTGTTTTACCTCACTTTATTATTTATTTAACTTAATTTTGTCCTATTTAACCAAAATGCATACTGGAAATATTACATAGAAAATATATAGAACTTTCAAAATCTTAGAGCTTCTATCTTTCAGTAGTCATTTTAGTAGTGTTTGGGTCTTCATGATCTTATCTGAGTTTTTCTTGGTAAAGATGCTTGGTAAAAGCATTAGAATGCTTTGCCATTCCTTTATCCAATTCATTTTACAGGTAAGGAAGAAGTACCTGAGTTAAGTGACCTATCCAGAATCACAGAGCTGTGAAGTATCTGAGACTATATTGAGGAAACTTAGTGTACCTGACTCCAGGTCTAGCACACTATCTACTGAGCTATCTAGCTGCCATAGCTTCTATACTATAGCTAGCAAATAAGACTTTGAAAACTTCTAATGAATAGCAAGTTACATACTGAGTTTTGGGAGCATGGTTAAATAATGTCCAACAGCAAAAAAGTAGTTCTTTTATCATACTGCTAGACAAAATATTTTCCCCAAAAATAAATCTATGAGGAACTGTGTATATATGTATTGTTTTACAATTGAGGAAAATGAGAATCAGAGTCATTAAGTGATTTTTTTTTAACAGTTTAAAAACAACAGCAAAAAACAGTCACAACTAATAAGGACAAGAACCAGAATCAAACAAATGAAAAAATAACCTGGTCCCCTGATACCATTATTTAAAAAAAATGACAGGAATGGATGAATGAATGATTAGCATTTATTAAACACTTACTTAGTGTCAAGTATTTTGCTAAGTGCTGGAGATATAATAGAGAAGCAAAAGAGGCTGCATCCTTCAAAAGCTTATTTTCTAAAGAAGGAAACTTTATATATATCTATTTTTATATATATATATGTGTGTGTGTATGTGTGTGTGTGTGTGTGTGTGTAATATGAATTGTGGTTGTGACAAAGTAGAAAATTATTGAGGAAATAAGTATGCTTGACTCCTGAAAGACTCAAGCTGAATGAGTTTTTTTCTAGGAATGGCCACTGCTTGTCAGATTGAGAGGGTAAAGTAACAACAGCAGCAGGATAGACAGGATGGAAAATACTTTCAAATTATTAGACTTACAACTTTAATTTAGAAATGAAATGGAAGTAAAATCTGAGAAAGGATGAAATAGATTCTTGTCAAAACAAGCCAACCTAATTTATTGACTTAAACAAAACACTTTGGAGGTGGGGAGAATAGCATATAGCATACCATTTATGTTTGTAAAACAATCTTAGAAATCATATCAAGTCTTCTTTCAATTCGTCCCTATGGTGTAAATTGGGGACCTCAATTTCTGAAGGCTATGATATAAAAACAAAAGCGCTGTAAAATACCATCAAACTGGAAAAGCTTAAATTATTACTCTGGTGATTGATGCTCTATTTGTCATCCAAGGAATAGACAAAACTGAATTGGAAGAAGCTTATCACCAGGATGGCTGCAAGAAAGCACATTTTTTGAGCATGATAAGTTGAGGGAAGGAGGAGTTGTATTCTTTGTAAGTGGAAAGTATCCATCCTCATGAAATTACAGACCCTTGAAATACTGAAATCAGTCTGAATATAGTTTTATGTGTTCATACTTACATACTTAGTTTTTTATCATAACCTCTTATCTGTCAGGGATTACACCTTATTTATTCACTTCAAGCTATGTACTGATATTCATGGAGCCAAGTACATGTGGAAATATATTGAATGCTTTCAGAGCACAAGAAGGACAATCCCTATTCTCTAACTAAACAAAAATAACATGTGTGTGTATGTGTGTCTGTTTTTTTCTTGATAAAAAAGAAAGAGGGACTTACATACTCAAAATCTAGCCCCATAATATGATCTTCATTGAAGTATTATTGATTCATTTTTTCCAAAGAAAGATAGGATGTGATAGATTTCACCAATTACAGCAAATTGTTTGTTACAGTCTTATACTCCTTTAATAATTCCTTCAGAGCAAGTTGACACAAAAAAAAATCAATAGTTCCCTCTAAGCAATTGCACTCAGAATACCTGTAAATTGAAATGGGAAAATTGGATAATGTGTATGATGTCGTAGACTGACTTCAGATTTTGGAATCATGGATCCAAATTTGGCCCATAGGACCAGTGTTTGAATCCTTGCATAACCCCTTAGTATTTGACCACGGGTAAACCATTTAGCTTTTTTATATCTTAAGTTGGATCATATGTTTATAATTATAATTAATTGATATCAATCATTTACTAAGCATCTACTGTGTATAAACCAGTATATTGGTATCTAGAAATAGAAAAGCAAAAAAATTAAATATCTTCTTCCCACAAAGATATATTCCTTGGGTGATAGAACAATACATATACAGAACAAATTAAAGGAAAAGAAATAAATGAAATAAAAATATGGTTATTTTGGTTATTCTCCCTAAAATGGAGGTCTGATAGTCACTATCCAATGAGAAAAATATGCCACAACATGTTGGAGCACTTCTACTGGGCAAAAGTCAGAAAAGTTGTGAACTTCCAAGTTCCAAGAACTCCTGAATCAGGAGCAGAAGTCATAGATGAATTCCACCATCTTGTATATAGTTAGTTTTTTGAGCAATTAAATAGCTAACTCAAATCTTTATCTCTGCCTAAAATGAATACCTTGCCTCTAAATTTATCAGCATCTCCTTCTATTGTAATCTATAACTTCGATTTCCTAGTCTACCTATGAAGGCAGTTATGCCTTCAACCTCAATATTATATATAACTGTTGCAACTATTAAAGAACCCAAAACTCTCCCTCTGTGATCATAATTTCCTATTCTTCCATCTCACTCTACCTTGAATTACCTAAAAGTCTGATAATCAGTGAATCAACAAATCTGCTGCTGTTTCAACTCCATTGAATAAGAATCTTCCCAGGATACCATCCTGGGGAAGTCTGCTCTCCTTTTATCATTATTTTCCACTTTCATCTTCCTCTGGTAGAAGACTAGAAAGTTTAAATAATTATCTTCTGTTTATTTCAATAGATATTTAAGTAAATGAGAAGTCCTAATTTAAGTCTCTGGTTTGTCTTAGATCTCTTCCTTAACACCCAGAAAAGTGGCTTATCCATAAAAATTATGTTTGATGGAATTTAATAAGGAATGAAGCTGATGTGGATCCATTTTTTCTAGCCAAAATTACATTTTGGTAAGAAAAGACTATGTGAATGCTTTAAAAATTGAATAAAAATTTGATGATATATTGCATATAATTCTACCAAACTTTTCTTTAGGAATATAGTAATTTGATAAAGAGCAGTATCTAAGCAGATTAGAAAAATAAAATATTAAAATAATTCCTCATTTTGTTCTAATTAGGCTTTATCACAATCAGCATATGTGAGATATAAAATATCCATTTATCAATATGTCACATACATATGTATGTACCTTATATATATACATACATGCACACATGTTTTCATAAATATAAACATTTTTGTGTATTCATGGGTATATATACATAAGCATATGTTTGTGTCTATGTATTCATGGATACAGAGATAAACATATGTGCATAAATATTTTCCCTTTCAACACTTTCATTTTACCCAAGGGAATTTTATATTAATAACACATTCACAAGAGTAGGAGCTATTTGCCTCCAAGGGTTCCTGGATGTGGTCTATTAAGTAGAGCACACAAATGTTCTGCAAGTGTCTTTAACAAATAGTATACTATTTGAAGAACACAGTGTTTTCAACCACTGCTATCACTTTGTTTATGATAAAGGCAAGCTTGCCCACAGAGGCTAAATCTTTTTTAGCAAGTGGAACAGAGCTTGATCTGCAAAGCATTCCTTGGACTTGCTTTTTTGTTGTTGTTGATGGCATAAAATAAACTATGCAGTTCCAAGGAGAAGTTAAAACAAAGGTTACAACTATCTAAATCAACAACAAAGGTAACAAACTGTTATTTCAAATTGAATGCATCCATTTTTCTGGGCTTTTGCTACCTTGTCTTTTACCTGTATCTTCTACTTGTATATGGACAAACTCCCAAACTGCAGTTTGCAAAATATTTCTTTGTAAAAATTGGAAATTTTGTGTTGGCGTGAGAAGAGCAAAAACTTTATAGTCAATCTGTCATTACACTTTTATGAAGCACCAATAATGTGTCAGGCACATTCTTGAAGATAACTTTGACATCACAGAGATGATGCCATGATATACAGATGAATTAGATTTGTGTGTGGGAAGGCTGTGAAAAGTCACCAGTCTCACTTTCTCCTTTGAAGTCATCTGGGTCTAGGGGCCAGATACAGATCAGGATGATTAGAAATGACCCAGGATGCAGTGGGAAAGGAGTTTTTTAGGCCTTGGTTTAACAGCTAAGTTTAACTTGAAACAACTGCCCATGTCAATCCTTGGAGTTAAGATAAATAGTAGTTCCTGTTCTATAACAATACTGTCTAATGGGAAGAAAAGATGTAAACAATTATGTACAGATAAGGGATATGGATGTTAAATTAGAAATAAACAATAGAAGGAGTTACTAGGATCAGGAAAGGTTTTCTGTAGAGAGTATGCTTTTTGTGACCAGCCATGTCAGCTAAGGATAAGGGGAGTAGGGCAAAAATGAGGATGGAAAATATTTCAGGCATGGGGAATAATCCCATGAGTATGCTTGGAGTTTGGAGACAGAATTTCTTTTTTGAGGAACATCAAGAAGGCAATTGCAACTGGACAAGATTTATGTGGTAGGAAGTTTGGTGGGCACTGGGGAGGTTGTACTGCCAAGGAGAAAGAAGGTAAATTTGTCAGGCTTCGAATGTCAGAGGATTTTTTTTTATATTTCCTTAGAGGTTTAGAAACTATTAGAGTTTAAGTAGAGTAGAAATAGAGTAGACGAAAGGCCTGGTCAGATGCTTTAAAAAAAATCTTTGGTAGCTAAGTAAATAAGCTGAAGTGGGGAAAGAGTTGAGGCAGGGAGAGATCAGGAGAGAAATTTGGGTTGAGTAAGCATATTTGAGAATCATTAGCATAGATAATTGAATTCATGGGACCAGTTGAGATCACCAAATCAAATAGAAGAGAAAGAGAAAAGAGGGCCCAGTTTTGAGCCCTGTGGGAACTTAGGGGTTACTGGGCATGACTTGGGTAAAGATGCAGCAACAGATTGAGAATCAAGAATTAGGTAGAAAGAAAAAAACACAGAAAAAAAAAGATGTGGTATGAAAAAAAGAATACCAAGGAAAAGAGGTTGTGTCCAAAGTGACAATATCAAAGGCTACAGAAGTCATTTAATTTGGAAGTAGTAATTTGGAAAGAACAATTTCAGGTGAATAATGAGGTCAAAAGCCAGACCGATTTTTTTTTTAAATAATGAGAAGAAATAACAAAGAAAAAGAAGAAAGAAAATCACCTATTAGATTCAAAGATCCTGAATTCAAATTCCAGATGTTTTCTTCAAATCTCAGAGACTGGACAACTTATTGTTTTTCAATGGGTATCTGTTTTCTTATTTGCAAAATGAAGGGGTTTACCTCAATAGCATCTAAGGTCTAGAACTATGAGCCTGTTACTAATTCAAACTCTTTCCTTTCAGATTTGTTAAGGACTTAGAAACAAATTAAGATCTTCTCTACTGAGAAGAAACTATTGCACTACAAGTAATAGATTTAGAGCAGGAAATGACTTCAGAAACCATTGATCACAACTGTCCTCCAATTAAGTGACTCACCCAAAATCAGAGAGGTAGCAAGCTATTAAAAGAAGAATTTGGACCCTGCCTCCAGAGACATTTCTCCTTCTACTATATTCTCTTTGTGTTCTATTTAAGTCATAGTTACTAATTGTAAGAACATGACAAATTTCAAAGATAGGAATGAGGTTTAAAATCTAAGTAACTATAAATGAGACAACTAATAGCTAAAGCATTTGAAAACTCAAAAACATATATTAAAGCCTAAAGAAAAGTGAGTGTTGGGAAAATTGCAGATTTTCTTATCTGCAGCAATTTTTTTCTGCTTAATTTATTAGGTTTCTTGTTGAAGATGAAATCTGTAAAATAGTTTTTATGACTTTTTCTCTATTAAAAAAGCAGATAGTTTGATAAATTAAGGAAAAGGAAGGAATTTTTAAAAACAACTATGTTCCCCAATTCTCCTAGTTGCCAAAGATAGGAATGAATGCTGAAGGCAATTTGGCATTCCCAATACTTAGTAAAGCATGCATTCTGCCAAGCACTGCTGGAAGTGGGGAGGGGAGTTGTCTTCCTTCCTTGAAAAAATTGTACTATACAGAGTTTTGTATTAAAACTTTGTAGCTTCTCTCTTCTTCAATATCACAAATTTTGCTATCATAAACCAACCAAATGACTAGCTAGAATGTTTGGATCTAATCCTACTCAGGGTTTGTCTTAAGTGATGAATTTGTTACTCAGACATTCTTCAAACTCAACGATTTTCTTTTGATTTACTTTTCAGCCAGAAGTTTAAAACAAAAGGCCTCCTTACTATTTTGTTTCTTGGTTATATACTTCAAACTCACATATATGCCACCATATCTATATCCTTTCTCCTTTCACCTTCTTTTCCTTCTAAGGACAGGAATTGAGGTGGGTGGAGATGTCCTGTTATTTTACTGATACAGAGAACAATCATACGTGGATACCACATCTACCAATACAGTTAGGTTTCTTTGCAATATAGAATTTTGTGTATTTCTTTAATGTACTCAGAGGTTAAATGACTTGCTCAGGATCACAAAGGTACTTAGGATCAGTGAAGAGATTTGAATTCAGGTCTCCCTCTTAGACTTTCCATTCACTAGTAAGATAATATGTGGAACATGTGGGGGTGAAGGAGGTTGTCTGTCTGTCTACCTTTTTTTGTCTCTTGCTCTTTCTCTTTCCTTGTTTCTCTACACTCTTTTTTTCTAAAGGCAGAGTTCATCCTGTTACTTAATGATCTTTTTTTTTCAAAAATTTATTATTTATTTAGTGAAATAGATGACTAATAAACCTCCCTCTTTGATATGATCTCTTTAAAATAATAATACACCAATCCCTTGACAACTACTCAGATTACTCATTGCAAGTATTACATCAAGCTTTCCCTTTAAATTCAAAGGAGCATTTTGCTGCTGAAGGCATAGATGGTTTCCCTCAGGAGCTTATTACAAATAAACAAAAAAGTATAAAAATCTGCTTATTGAGCAAAGTGTATTACTCCCAAATATTAATAGGTTATTTGAAAACTGAATTATCTATGAAGCCCCTATCAAAATATCTAAGTCCAATAAATGTATTGACCTAATTGCTGAGGATATAAAAATTTGTACTGCAACCTGAGCAGCAGAGATGGACTTTTACCAAGGAAGAATTTTTGTAGTAAAAATGCCCTTCTTTTTGAATTAAAAAAAAAATCTGAGATTGCTTCATTAAAAAACCTCTAACAATACAGAAAATAATGTTCAACAAAAATTTTCATACTAAAGAAAATTAAATTCACACACACAACACACACACACACACATGCACGCACACACACCATTTTCTGGCAGAACAATTCCACACATATCTTTAAGAAAATAGCAGTTTGAATGTTGCAAAATAGAATGAATTTGTTAAATTACAGAGAAATGATAGATTTCTTTGATTTTTGTTGATACTTATTTGTTTTATCACTTATTATTGTTCCTTTCTGCTTAATCATTCCTCATTCATTACTATACTTTATATAACACAGTATAGGTATTAAATCTATCTACCCCCCAAAATCATTCCTTTATCCAGATGTTTCTCAATGTCCAGATGACTATCTATCATGTAGACCACACAGTTCAACAATTAACTAAATTCCATGAATGTGAATGAAGCACTTTGTACAAGGTGCTGGGCACTCAAAGGCAAGATAGACATTCAGGTAAACAGAAAGATCTATCTCTCAATAGATAAGTAGAAATAGAATCTAAATTTAGATTTCTGTATTCATCCAGATATATAGGTATAAATATATATTATATATTTTATCTAGATACATTTTTATCATTACTAGTTATAGATAAAAATTTAAAACATAATATATACAAAACAAGATATTACACATATATATTTTAACATATTCATAGATGTGTACATATATGTATACATATATATTCAGTATAAAAAAGTAAAAATATACATAACCAAAAAACCTTACAAGCCTTGGCCCTCAAACAACTTATCTTTCATTTTACAGAAGAGTGAGATGAGAATATGTCTCTGTCTTCGTTTTAAGCTAAATTTTAAGAAAAATCCTTTAATTGACTGGAGTGACTTTGCACCAGAGTTTGTCTGGTTTGGTTAAGGAAACTTGGATTTCTATTTTAGCAAAATTCCAGGCTCCACGGATGGTAGTATCTATATCACGAACCAAGAACAGACAAGATGCATATTCAAGATTCAAAAAGGATTCAAAAAGCAAATTATATCATACTTCAGAAAAATATCTTGAAAACTCAAGCAAATGGACTCTCGTGAGTGCTTTGATTCTTGAGTTCATTCTTCCCTAAACTTAATAGAATAGTGTGTTCACAGACTGGGGGGAGAGGGGTAAAGAATGTTTTGCATTCACTGTACTACCATATTAAATACCTTTTTTAAAAAGTTAACTAATTCTGTCTGACAGATATCAATTGATAATGAGGGTAGTATTCATGCCAGTGGGGGTTCATGATAACACTGCATTAGAGAAAGAAACCACAATTCCCATTAGTGGTATCCCTAACTGCCACAGTGGGAAGATATAGCAACTGAGCTCTCAGAATGAATTCTGCTAGAAAAGAAACAGAATTTTGGAAAACAACTGAAATGTAAGCATAGATTACATACAGATAGATATGGGAATTGAGGTCCTGGAGTTTGTGACTTGTCCAGAATTACATAGCTAATTAGTATATGAGGAAGGATTTAGTCTCATGTCTTCCTGATTTCTAATCTACTTTTCTATCCACTTTAAGCTTTATCTATAATACATACACAAATAAATATAAGACAAGAAAAATTGAATAGTAAGAAAGTGCTAATGTCTAGGAGGATCTTGGAACCTGGGTACAAGTGGAATCTGAGTTCATTTCTGAAGGAAAGCAATGATTCTGAAAGGGGGAGATAAGGAAGAAATACACTTGATACAATGATTCATTGTAGAATAAGTGCCAGAAAGGGGAGGGGAAGTATAGTATGGTTAGAAGGTAGTTATATAAACAAAGACTAGAAAGAAGCTATACTTCAGACATAGATTTTAAATGCAGGCTTAGCTTTTTTGTTTTGTTTTGTTTTGTTTGTTTGCTTGTTTGTTTTTACCAATGATTCCAATGGACCCCTAGTGAAGATTATTTCATGAGTTTGTTCCATGGTTAAGTCAGTCCCTAAAGTTTTTAATTCAATTTAATTCAAGTATTTATTAAGTAATTTCATATGTGTCAACACAAATTAATGCAATAAATGTGGAGCATGGATTTGGGAGACAGTGGAGGCATAATTTCATTTAGTTTATATGAAATGCTATTAGGAAAGAGAAGAAACATCTTTTCCTCAGAGCCAAGAATAAAGGAGAAACAGAGAAATGAATATGTAAAGAATATGGAAAGTTTGACATCTGAATGATTAAAATAGATTTGTCAGTTTCTATTTGGACATTTTAGTGTCATGTAGATATAAAAGAATAGGAAAAGGTTGCTGATGGTGCTGAGTCACAATTGACATAACAGGTATTCAAACTTGCATCTGCCTTTCTTAGGTTTGTTGTTTTGAACAACAAAAATCATCAAGGGAGAGAAGCAATGTGACAGAAAAAACAATATTCCTAAAAGTATGGTCTGACCCTGCCATTTCCTTGTTAACTAAACTTCAGTGGCTCCTAATTATATCCAGGAACAAATATAAAATTTTCTGTTTAGTAAAATTGTTAATAACCTGCCCTTTTTCTACTTTTCCAGTGTCATACTCCACTACCATATTCCAGTGTCATCAGCCTTCTTCTTTCTCTCATAAAATCCCCATCTTCTGTGTATTTTCATTGTCTCTCTCCTTTCTCATCTTTGTTTCTTGGGTTTCCTGGCTTCTATCCTTCTTCCTATTAGCTTCCTGGCTTCCTTGGTTTCTATTCTTTTTCATTTTTTCTTCCTGGATTCCCTGGCTTCCTTCAAGTCTTAACTAAAATCCCACATTCTACAAGAAGTCTTTCCCACCTTTTTGCAAAAAGTCCCCTTAAGGCTATTTCCTTCCATCTGAGAATACCTCCAATATATCCTATATATATATACACTATTTGAACATAGATATTTACCCTATTAGGATGGCAACTTCTTGAGGATAGGAACTTTTTTTGCCTTTCTTTATATCCTTACTGCTTGACATTGTACCTGGCACTATTAGGATCTTAATAAACTCTTTTTGACTTGCTTTAGATCTATTTCTTCATCTGTATAAATATGAATATGAGAGTTAGACTATATAATTCACAAAGAATTTACTAACTCTTTAACCGTGATCTGAGAGTCTATTATATACTGCAAAAGGATCCCTTTCCCTAATGTTTTCTTTAAAAGATGGCTATATTATTGGAATCATTTCTTTAGGTTGAAAAGGTAATGTTTCCACAAAAAAATTAGGGGGAAATGTCATTAATCATACTAACACATTAATTTAATTAGTCACATTCGTTGATAAACTAACTCTTATGACATAGGACCAATATGTTTGATGGAAGGAAGAAGTATAGGCATAGATGGAAGAAAACAAAAACTATGAGTTACTGTTACTGATTATAACTACAAAAGGTAGGTTCTTTGGGTACAATGGGATGTCTGGACATTATAAAAATCCATTAGTTATTAAGCACTTATAGACTACTCTGTGTTTGCCAGGAACTGTGCTAAGTAGTTAAAAAGACAAAAATGAAATACTCCTTGCCAGCAAGGAGCCTACATTCAATCAGTGAAGACAACATATGTTTGTATACATATATGCATATATATACATACATACATGTGATATATTAAATTTGTAATAGATAAGATATAGATAAACAAAAGAAAATTATAAAGATAATGTTAGCTGCTGAGGGAGATCAAAGAAGACTTCATGAAGAAAGGAATATTTGAGATGCTTTTTTTTTAAGTAACAAGAAATTCTAAGAGGCAGATGTCACATGGAAGTACATTGTAGGCTTGGGAGAGAGTCAGTGCAAAGGTATGGAATCTTTTGTGGAAATTAACAAGATTGTCTGTCAGACTGAGTGTGATGGGATGCAAGGCCTAACTCTATAAGAAACAACAGTTTCTGTCCATAATGTTGGAGATCCAAGGTGTCTATAAAAGATAGTTTACTAAGACCCTTTACAACTCTCTTCATCTATGCATACCTTTCCTCCCTGCTAGTAGAATTGTCTCAATACAACTATGAAAAGGAGAAGTAATTTATAATAGACTCAAAAGGAAAAAAGGATAGATTACAAAGGGAAGAAAATTAAAATATGAAATCAATGTGGAATTTATTGTAAAAACAATAGATAGGGCTTGACCTAATCAACCTATATAAGTAGCAGAATTGAATAAATGCTACAGATAATTGAGAAGTAGAAATAATGAGATTTGCCCAGTGATCTAATATGTGAAATTAGTTACAACATATACTAGAGGATGACAATAAGCTTTTTAATCAGTGTAACCATTTTTATGATGATTTTCTCTATATAAAGAAGAAAAATAGGGGGGCAGAGCCAAGAGAGCAGAGAGAAGACAAAAAGTTGCTTACGGTTTTTCCAGTTTCCCTCAGAAACAATGTTAATTCAATCATATCAATGGATTCTGAAGTGACAGAACCCACAAAACAACAGAGTGAAACAATTTGCCAGGTTAAGATAACTTCAAAGGACTACAAGAAATATCTTTCTCACTTGAACAAAAGGGCAGCACAACTTATAGCAGATTGTGTTCAGGAAAGCCAGAGGGAAGCTCTTATCCACAGCACAGATCAACAACCAAGGGCCTCCCAATTCTAACTCAATAGGCCAGTGCAAAGCAGGCCAACTGTGATCCCTCCAAGCTCAGCACACAAGAAAATTTCAAGCCTTGGCCCAAGACGTGTCTGCTCCAGTGAAGTGAGCAAGCTATAAGCACCTGAAGCCCTATCATGGAAAGCCAGTGACCAGGTCCTGTGCTCCAGCATAAGGAGCTTGGGATAATATTCACTGTGTTCCAAGTACAGAGCTCAATTTTAAAAGTAACAAGATAAACTTAAAAATGAGAAGAAAAAAAAAACAGAGCCCTGACTATAGAAAGATATTATGGGCAACATTGTCAAAATGTCTGCCATCAAAAAGGAATATAAATTGATCTCAAGCTTAAAATAAAAAGAAATCCTCTAGGAAGAATTCAAAAAGGAATTTAAATATCAAGTAAGACAGAAAAAGAAGAAAAATTGGGGTAAGAAATGAGAGGTATCTGGAAGAATTATGAAAAAAGAATCAATAGGTTAGAAAGGGAAACATAAAAACTGAAGAAAAGAACTCTTTAAAAAATAGCATTGCCAGAGTAGAAAAGGAAGTATAAAATCTAATTGAAGAAAATTCATATAAAATATGAAAAAACCTTTTTTTTACCCAGGCATTTGGAGTAAAGGGACTTGCCCAGAGTCAAGGGACTTGCCCAGAGTCACACAGCTAATAAGTGTTAAGAGTCTGAGGATAGATTTGAACTCAGTTCCCTTGATTTCAGTGCCAGTCCTTTATCTACTGTGAATCTAGTTGGCCCAAAGAAAATAATTGTGTGTGTGGAAGCTACTGACTCTGTGAGGCACTGAAAATTAGTCAGACGAAATCAAAGGAATGAAAAGATAGAAGAAAACAAACTTTCTTAGGAAGAAAAAAAATAGCAACAACAACTGACTTGGAAAATAGATTCAGAAAAGAGAATTTAAAAATCATTGGACTATCTGAAAGCCATGATAAAAAATTAGCCTAGAAAGCATCTTTCAAGAAATTATCAAGGAAATCTCCCCTGATATACTAAATAATTACAGGGTAAAATAGTCAATGAAAAAAATCTATGGATCAATTGTTGAAAACAATTCCAAAATGAAAACTCAAAGGAATATTGTAGTCGGATTACAGAACTATTAGGTCAAGGAGAAAATATTGGAGATTGCCAGAAAAAAACAATTCCAATTTCAAAGAGATACAGTTAGGTTTACACAGGATATAGCAGTTTCTACATTAAAGCCTCAGAGGTCTAGGAATGTGATATTCCAGAAAGCAAAGGAGCCAGGGCTTCTGGGGAGAGAGCCAAGCTGGCAGAGTAAAGCCAAGAAACTGTTCAAGCTCTCCCCATTTACCCCAAAAACTACATGAAACCAAGCCTCTGAACAGAGTCTTATGGAATAAAACCACTCACCAGATCAAGACAAAGTGGAAAAATTTTAACAAAGGCCAGCTTCCCTGGAGTGAAAAGTGTGTTCAGCCCAGCTCAGATAGACTTTGGGAAAGCTGGTGAAAGGGTCTTAACCATAGCAAAGCAACTAAGACCCTCAGTCCTGACTCAGCAGAGAAGCAAATCAGTGGGGCAACTTCCAGGCCCAACTCAGAATGCAAACTATGGAAAACCAGACTGTTTCCAGAAAAGAACAGGCAAAGCTAACCTCTGCAAATGTAAGTGGCCCCTGTACTCAAAGTCAAGGTTCAGAGCTGCACTGGAGGTTTGGATCAATGCCCCTTTTATCCCAGAAGCTGAGCTCAACCATAAAGTTAAAAAAAAAAAAAAGGAAATACCAAAAGAACAGGAAAGAAAATGAAAAAAACTGGAAAGAACCTTGAGCATAGAAAGCTACAATAGTGACAGGGAAGACCAAAATACTTACTTAGACAAGGAAAAAAATGTCTACAAAAGAAATCTCAAAAAGTGATATGAATTGGTCTCAAGCACAAAGAGGTTCATGCTCATAAAAGACTTTACAAGGCAAATAAGAGAGGTAGAAGAAAAAATGAGAAAGGGCATGAGAGGTATGCATGAGAGAGTCAGCTTGGAAAAGGAAGGAAAAAATTATCTAAAGAAAATGTCTCCTTAAAAAGTAGAATTAGTCTAATGGAAAAAAGAGATACAAAAGATACCTGAAAAAAGCACACATTAAAAAACTAGAACAGGGCAAATGGAAGCTAATAGCTCTGTGTGACAGCAAGAATCAGAAAAACAAACTAAAAAGGTTTAATTGTTTAGATCCTTAGAGAGGAAAAGGATATTTATAACTCCTGAGAACTGTATCTGTCACTAAGGCAGACAAAAGGGGGCATCACATAGACTGACGATGTGGTTGTGAATGATTCTGATGTGATGACATCAAAGAAAAAGACAAAAAGAGGTGGGAAAAATCTGTACTGGAAAAAGAGGAAAGGGGAGGTATAGTGGGATAATTAGTTCATATAATGAGGTTCAAAAGATCTATTACAATTGAGGAAAAGAAGGGAAGGGGAAGAGTATTGGCTGAAGCTTGATCTCATCAGTTTTGGTTCTAAGAGGGAATAATTTGATCATTCAGTTGGGTATTGAAACTAATCTAACTCTGTGAAGAAGTAGGAGGAGAAAGAGGAAAGAAAATAGAGGGGCGAGGTAGAAGGGAGGGCAGAAACACTAGGGGAAAAGGTAAGAGAAGTGGGGAAGGAGTGAGTGATAGAAGATAATGTAGTGAGTGGAGTAGGTTTAAAAAGCACTACTAAGAAAAGGGGTCAATTTTTATGAAGATGCCATGTAGACAGCAAAACTATTCTAGTGGAGGATCTCAATTTTCCCCTCTCATAATCAGACAAATCTAACAATAAAAGAAACAAGAAAGAAACTAAGGAGCTTAATAGAATCATAAGAAACCTAAATATGTTAGATATCTGGAGAAAATTGAATAGCAACAGAAAGGAATACACCTTTTTCTCTCTCAGGAGTACATGGCATCTTCACAAAAACTGACCATATATCAGAACATAAAAACCTCACAATCAAAGGCAGAAAGAGTAAATGCTTCCTTTTTTAGAACACAATGTAATCAAAATTATATTCAATAAAGGGTCAGGGGAAAATAGACTAAAACAATTGGAAATGAAATGATCTAATATTTAGATTGTTGTAATTAGATTATTGTAAACAATAAGTGGATCAAACAACAAATCACATAAACAATCTATAATTTCATCCAGTAGAATGACAGTAATGAGACAACATACCAAAAGCTATGGGATGTAGACAAAGCTTATCTTAGGGGGAATTTTATATCTCTAAATAGCTACATGAATAAAATAAACAAAAAGATCAATGAATTGGGCACACAAATAAAAGACAAAAAACAAATTAAAAATCCCCAATTAAATACCAAATGAGAAATTCTGAAACTAAAAGGAGAGATTAATTAAATTGAAACTAAGAAAACTGTTGAATGAATAAATAAAACTAAGAATTGGTTTTATTTTTTAAATGATTTTAATTTTGATTAGAAAAAAGAAAGAATAAAACTAATCACCAGCATCAAAAATGGAAAGGGTAAACTTACCACTAATGACAATAAAATTAAAACAATAAGTAGGAGCTATTTTACCCAGCAAGTCTGAAAATCTAACTGAAACAGGTGAATTTTTACCAAAATATAAATTGCCAAGATTAACAGAAGAAGAAGAAACAAATTAATTAAATAGTCTCATTTTTAAAAAAGGAAATGAGCTATCCAATAATGAACTCCCTAAGAAAAAATCTCCCGGGCCAAATCAATTTACAAGTGAATTCTACCAAATATTTAAGGAACAGTTAATGCCAATACAAATAAACTATTTGGAAAAATAGAGAAAGAAGGAGTCCTGCCAAATTCCTTCTATGATACAAGTATGGTACTGAAAGCTAAACCAGGCAGAGCCAAAACAAAGAAAGAAAATAATAGACCAATCTTTCTAATAAATATTGATTTAAATTTTTTTAAATAAAATATTAGCAAAGAGATTACAGTAACTACTCAGCAGGATAATACAGTGTGATCAAGTAGGATTTATGCCAGGAATGCAGGGCTGGTTCATATCAGGACAATTATTGCCATGATCGACCATGTCAATAAAAAAAATCAAAAGAAATCATATGGCAATCTCAATAGATCCAGAAAAAGTTTTTGACAAAATACATCACCCAATCCTACTAAAAACATTAGAGAACATAGGGATAAATGGAGCTTTCCTTAAAATAACAAGTAGTATCTCTCTAAAACCAACAGCAAACTTTATTTATGATGGAGAGAAGCTGAATGCATTCCCAATAAGATCAAGGTGAAACAAAGATGTCCATTGTTATTATTCAACATTGTACTACAAATATTGGTATTAGTAATGAGGAAAGAAAAAGAAATTAAAGGAATGAGAATAAAACTTTTTGTAGATGATATGATGATATACTTAAAGAATTCTAAAAAATAATCCAAAAATCCAAAAATAATCCAAAACAATTCACAAATTCAGCAAAGTTGCAGGATATGAAATAAACCTATGTAAATCATCAGCATTTTGATATATTACTGACAAAGCCCATCAGCAAGAAATGAGAGAGAAATCCCATTTAAAGTAACTAACTGCAAACAAAATAAAGTATTTGGCGGTCTATCTGCCAAGACAAATCCAAGAAATATATGAACACAATTGCAACATACTTCTCCCACAAATGAAGTCAGATTTGAGCCATTGAAAAAATATAATTTGCTCATGGGTAAGCTGAGCTAATATAATAAAAACAACAATTCTGCCTAAATTGATCTATTTTTTCAGTATCCTGCCAAACTGTTGTGCCACAGTTCCATGTCTCAGTTTCCCTCCATTGCTCTGTTTCAGTTTCTCTTAATTGCTCTTCCTCGATAGCAAACCTCCCCCACTTCCTGACCATCAGGAATAATTGGGCTAGCATTTTAGAGTCATAAAACCTCCAGATGGCCCATCTCAAATACCTAGATATACCCCCTTATCTTTTGCCTTCAGACTTACTGTCTTCTAGTTCCTTTCCTAGCTTCTCAGAATTTATGATTTCTTCTTCCATACCCCCAACCTGTCAGAACTGAATTGATAGTCCTTTCCTAGAACTCCAATCCCCCCAATAGCCTATCCCTCCTTCTGCTCCATGAGCTCTTTGTTTCTCTGAGCACCAGAAGCCCTATAAGTATCCTATAACCAAACTTACTAATTGCTGGATATTGAAATCCAGTCAGCTGGCTATGGCTGCCAGTCTAACTCTCTGGGCTGGACCTACTTGAGATCCAGTTGGCTGGCATGGCTGCCAGTCTAACCTCTCAATGGACTGTGTGCTTTGAAACAAGAGTCCTAGCAGTCCTGATCCATAGTTATGTATTCTAAACTCTCAATTAACATCAATAAAATATTAACTAATCTCCATTGTGTGATACTGTCTCAGTTTCTCCCTGAGCATTAAAAAACTGCTAAAAATTATTTTACAGAACTAGAAAAAATAATAAGAAATTTCATCTGGAAAAATAAAAGATCAAGAATATCAAGGGAATTAATGGAAAAAAGAAATCAAAGGATGGTACCTTCAAAGCACCAAACATAGAACTGTGTTATAAATTAGCAATCTTCAAAACCATTTGGAACAGGTTAAGAAACAGGGAGTGGGGGTGCAGAGCCAAGATGGCAGAGTGCAGACATGACTCTCTATGACATCCTCTGACCTCCTCTCAGACTAACAGCAGATTAAGCTGATTTTGGAGTCAAAGCACCCCGAAATACTTGGAGTACAACACATTCCCAGAATAAGTTACCTTGGAATACTTTCAGAACAGGACTGTTTCAGGTGGGCAGACACATCTGCAGAGCCCAGACAGCAGCACAGGGAGACAGGGCAGGAAGCCGAACCAGGAATCAGAGGGTGGCAGATTCTAAGCCCCTGGGAAGTATCTGTGAACCTCTTACACCCTCTGCCCTGGTTGCAAGCAGGTAGTTTGGCAGATCTGCCTTTTATAAAAGGTAGATTGTAAACCACTGAGATTGCTGAACCTGGCCCCAGATTGCCCAGCACCACAAGTCAATCAGCAGAACTACCCCAGGGCAAACTAAAGCAGCTGTCACTCCTTTGGTTTGAACAGACCTTATTTTTTTAAAAAAAATGAATAAAAAACAAAAGAGAACTCTCACCACAGACAGCTTTTATGGAGAAAGAGAAGAACAGACATCACATCCTGATGTTCATAAAGGTAAAGCAACTCCAAAGGAAGCCACAAAGGAAGACATGAGCTGGTCCCCATTACACAAGGCTTTTCTGGAAGATTGCATAAAAAATCTCCAAAGAGGAGGGGTAGAGCCAAGATGACGGAGTGAAGATGCAACTCTCTGACCTTCCCAGACCTTCTCTCAAACCATCAGCAGATTAAGCCTCTAAACTGGTTCTGGAGTCAAAGTGCCTCCGAATATTTGGAGTACAATGCATTCCCAGAAGTAGTTACCTGGGAAGAGCTTCAAAGCAGGTCTATTTCAGACAGGAAGAGGGTCAGTCAGTTTGCCAAGCTCAGACAACAGTTTCAGAGAGGGCAGGAAGCCGGGCCAGGACTCAGCATGGCAGATTCTAAGTGCCTGGGAAGTTTCTGTGAGACTCTTGGGCCACCCTGCCCTAATTGCAGACAGGTGTTTTGGCAGATCTGCCTTTTGTGAAAGGTAGATTGTAAACCACATAGAGCTCCAGACCTAGCCCAGATATCCCAGCACTGCAAGTCAATCAGCCAAACTGACCTAGGGCAAATTAAAGCAGCTGCCCCTCCTTTGCTTTAAACAGACCTCAAGCTTTAAAAAAAAAAAGAAAGAAAAAAAAAAAGAAAGAAAGGAAGGAAGGAAGAAAGAAAGAAAAGAAAAGAATAAACAATAATAAAAAAACCAAAAAAGTCTCATTGTAGATAGCTTTTATGGAGAGTGAAAAGAACAGACTCCACATCCTATGGTTAATAAAGATAAAGCAATTCCAGAGGAAGCCAAAAAGGGAGACATGAGCTGTTCCCCATTTCAGAAGACTTTCCTGGAAGGTTGCTTAAAGAATCTCAAAAGAGAGTTAGAAGAAAAATGGGGAAATTAATTGAGATCATTGTAAGAAGGATATAATGGCATCCAAAGAGATATGAAAAAGACACCAATTCACTGAAAAACAAAATTGGTGATGTGCAAAAAGACTGCAATGAACAAAAACATTTAATCGGCCAGTTACAAAAGGAGTTAAAAAAGGTAACTGAAGAAAATAATACATTAAAAATAAGAATTGAACAAATGGAAGTGAATGACTCAATAAGACTTGAAGAATCAATCAAACAAAAACAAAAAAAAAATGAAAAAATAGAAGAAAATATGAGATATTTCCTACCCAAAACAACTGACCTGGAAAAAAGATCTAAGAAAGACAATCTAAGGATTATTGGACTTCCTGAAAGCCATGATGAAAAAAAAGAACCTAGACACTATCTTCCAGGAAATCATGAAAGAAAACTGCCCTGCTTGACCCACACCTAACACCACATACCAAGATAAGATCTAAATGGGTTCATGATCTAGATATAAGGAGTGATATTGTAAGCAAATTAGAGGAACGTACTATAGTTTACTTCACAGACCTGTGGAAATGGAATAAATTTATGTCCAAAGAAGATCTGGAACTCTTAATTGAACACAAGATAGA
>JAJPUD010012286.1:0-29449 GCA_023553655.1 Myrmecobius fasciatus
TTTTCCTAGGAGATATTTCATATTTTCTTCTAATTTTTCATTTTTTTATTTTTGTTTGACTGATTCTTGAAGTCTTATTGAGTCATTCACTTGCATTTGTTCAATTCTTATTTTTAAAGTGTTGTTTTCTTCAGTTTCCTTTTTAAGCTACTTTTGTAACTGGCCAATTGTATTTTTTTGTTCCTTTCACTCTTTTTCTACTTCACTAATTTAATTTTTCAGTGCATTATTGTCTTTTTCCACTTCACTAATTTTATTTTTCAATAAATTGGTGTCTTTTTCATAGCTCTTTTGCAGGGCATCATATCCTTCTTGCACTGATTTCAATGTATTTTCCCATTTATCCTCCAGCTCTCTTTTGAGGTTTTTTATGCAATCTTCCAGAAAGGCCTTTTGAAAAAGGGACCAGTGATGGTCCTTAATAACTTCCTCTGGATAAATACAAATCTTTTAAATAATTGAAGAAATAGATTGTTCAGGGGCAGCTAGGTGGCATAGTAGATAGAGTACCAGCCCTGAATTCAGGAGGATCTGAGTTCAAATTTGACCTCAAACACTTAATTTTCCTAGCTGTGTGATCCTGGGCAAGTCATTTAACCCCAATTGACTGAGGAAAAAAAAAAGATTGTTCAAAAATAGTTTGAGCCAATGTATAATAAACATAACAGCAATACTTAGTGTGCTTTTTTCAGTATCCTATTTAATGAAGCTTCCAAATAATTAATTTGTAAAATTAGAAAAAAACAATAAAATTCCTCTGAGGGAACAAATGATCAATAGCAAGATAATCAATCAAAAAGATAATGAAGAATAATGTCTAGTAGTATTATCTTAAACTACATTATAAAGCTAAAATCATCAGATTAATTTGACAGCATGTAGGAAAGCAAACTAGTGGTCAGTGAAATAAATTAGGTACATAATATATAGGATCCAATGAGCACAGTAGCCTTGAATAAACTCAAAGGTCCCAAATATTGGGAGACGAACTTACTATTCAACAAAAGTTGTTAAGAAAAAAATGGAAAGGAATGGAAAGGAATGTAGGTGTAGATCAATATCTTTCTAGGTATAGCAAGATAAATTCAAAATGGGTACATGATTGAAACATCATATGCAAATAGAACATGGAATAAATCATGTATCAGGTATAGGAATAGAAAAAGAGTTCATGACCAATCAAGAAATAGAGAGATTTACAAGAAGTAAAATAGATAACATGGATTACATAAAATTAAAATTAAAAAAAAAACAGGAAACTGGGAGAAAATCTAATATTTGCAGCAAATTTCTCAACTAATGTTCTAAATTTTAAGATAAACAGGAAATAATATTAAATTTACAAAAGAAAGAGCTATGTATAGCATGTTTTCAAAGGAAGAAATCCAAATTGTCAAAATTAATATGAATAAATTCTCTAAATCATTAATAAATAAGGAAATGCAAATTTAAATTACCCCAAGGTACTACCTCACAACCATCAGATTATCTAAAATGGCAAAATAATTAAAAAATTATAAATATTGGAGGAACTGTGTGCAAACAAGTACATTTCTGCATTGTTGGTGGAGTTGTGAACTATCCAAAAATCATTAAAATATTAATGCTCTTTGATATTGTAATATAATACAACTATTAAATCATATTCCCAAAAAAGATCAAAGAAAGAGGAAACAATTTCACATGTACAAAAATATTTATAGCTTCTCTTTTTATGGTGGCAAAAAATGGAAAATGAGCATATTTCCATCATTTGGGGAATGACTAAACAAGTTATGGTTATATGAATGGTATGGAATACCATTGCACTTAAGAAATGATGAAGGGTATGTTTCAGAAATATCCAGGAAAACTTGTATGAATGAATGGAAGCAAAATGAAGTAGGACTAGGAATAAAATTTCCTGAAAAGTTAATATTGTAAAAACAATCACAATTGAAAGACAGTGACTGATTACTACAATGACTAACCATAATTCCAAAGTGTTCATGATAAAATATGCTGTGCACCTACAAATATAGATCTGTTAGACACAGTGAAATTGAATCATGTTATTATAAAAAGGTTTCCACAGGTGGTTTTCTGTAGCTGATAATATCTACAATCAATTATTTAATCAAGTATTTTTAAAGCAGTTACCATGTGTCAGGTACTGTGCTAGATGCTAGGGTTCAAAATTAAAAGGAAACATCTGCTAGAGTTTATTTATTCCAAATATGATATAAACATGGCATGGTAGAGTAAGATTCACCTAACTCATTTGAGACACTACAGTAAACACAATCTGAAATCAAATTATCTTATTTGATTATTTTTCATAATTTTGACGTAGGAGTGTAGTTTAAAATACTTTAATTCTTTTTTGTATGAGCAGTCATTTGGCCACAAATAACCTCATCCTATACTAATGTACCTTTAGATTCACATGACTGACTGAAGGATAAGAATGCAAGAATTTGAGGTATTATTTGCTGATTACAAAGCAAAATAGAGCTTTAAAATCATTCATCCAAGAGAATATCACCTATGTTTGTCTTAAAGTCATAAAAGATTCCTTGTTAAGTAAAAACATAGACATAATTTTGCTCACCTATCTTCTGATTGCCAATGTCAAGCAAGAAATAAAATGTAGATATATGCATAGTTTAAACATAAATGTTCTCCATTATCTTGGAGAATGACATACATATGATTCATTTGGAAGAGGAACTTTTTTTTCCCTTAATAAGTGACTTTAAAAATGCTTTAAAGTTTTCAAAGAAAATAATTCAATAAGTTGGGTCCTATTACTGGTCTAAATTATAAAAATTCAATCTTGTAATTTTAGACTCTTCTATCTGATTTGAACCTCTGAACACTAATCTGACTCAAGGTATTTAAATTCTGAACTTTCCCCTCATTTTCTAATTTCCAGTTTCCAGTTTTTCCAACTCCAGACTATGGCTTTGACTTCGAAACTTTACATTATTCTCTTTATGTACAGTCTGGCCTTTGGTTGTGGTCTCATAATCCAGCTCTTTTTTCTTCATCACTCATGACCCAATACTGAAAGTTATCTTAGCAATACCAAATATAGAGCACTCCTGCAGGCAAGCATAATTTCAGTAGGGCATGCAGTTTATCTCGTTGAAAAAGATTGAGGAAAGTTCCATATTTAAAACCTATCATAAATGACAACTGACTAACATAAATTTCATTATGCAAAAGTACTTATCACACCACAACTCCTTGCTATGGTGATTAGTCTTCAGGTACATCCTCATCTTCTAACTATAAAAGAAATAATGGAAAACAAGTCAAGATTCATCAGACTTTTTTAATAGAATGATAAATATTTACTACCCTCATAGGATAGTAGTTGGCTACACAGTATTATTTTTTAAACACATTAAAGGCTATGAAGAAAAATACAAGCCTTTTTGGTCTGGTTGGTTAGTTATTGTTCAGAAAAAAAGCTATAATTATTTCATCTAGTTTGGAGAGAGAGCATTTTGGGGGGCTGGGCTAAAGGAAAGCTAATTTAAACAAAGTGTCCAAATAAGAGTAAAAATCTATTGTAAGTTAAAATTCTAAAACTTCAAGCCAACATTTCCAGAATCCTTTTGCTCTTTTTTTTAATCTTACAAAATACACATTTGTCCAATGGAAAGAGGCTTTTAGCTTTTGTACCTGTTTCCTCCTCTTAAAACTTAATATAATGCTTGATATAAAGTAGGAACTGAATAAATGCTTATAAAATGACTGGCAGTACATAAATTATGAGTTTGAAAAGAAATATTAGAATATATAGTTATTTCAGTCCCATCTGACAGATTCTCCTTGTAATAATGTCACTATGATGCTACATTTTCATTATTTGGAACTACCCCATACACTATTTCTCTTTGTGATTTTAGGACATAAACATATAAGAACTCAAAGTCTTGTGAAATGTTATTTATCTACATGAGACTTTATTGGACTAATATTCATTGTTTTCACTACTCCGAGAAAATCATGAATAAAGAATAATAAAGAATGGAATTAGTTCAGATCATTCCCTAACCGAATAATAAAATGCCATGCCAGATCCATGCTAGTAAAGTAATAAGACAAGCTGAGATAACTATCTGGAGAATTCAAATCCAAACAAAATACTTCTACTTTAATTATCTCGACATTTGAAACAAATGTCCATCTTTTTGACAACAATATTCTTCTTGTGGTAGTGCATGGCTGCTAGTGTCTGAAAAAAATGAAATTGAGGACTATCCAAAAAACACATAGTAGATGTGAACACTACATACAATAAAGGTTTTTTTAAAAATGGAATTGTGAAAAATGTTATCAAAGAATGAAGAATGTGACCTGAAAGTAAGTGAAACTAAGATGTAAACTGGTGGATAACTAGTTAATTGCTATCCTGGCAATGTCAAGATAATAGAAGAAAGTCTCCAAGCACATTGAGTAAATCTCTCTTGGAAGACTTATGATACAATACAGCCACAAGTCATAAAAGATGAGTAATCATGAAAAGGTTGCAAACTATGTCTTTGCAAAGAACAGCATTATTGATGAGATATCACAGTTTCATTACAATCTTGGATTACTGGAATATATTTCTTCCAAAAATAACTTTGAAGAGTTGTCAATTATCAAGATGACAATATTGATCTAGATGATCTGTCTCTATTTAACATAGGTATGATATTCAATTGCTTTTTTTTTTTTTTTTGATGCAATTGGGGTTAAGTGACTTGCCCAGCATCACACAGCTAGGAAGTGTTAAGTATCTGAGTCGGATTTGAACTCAGGTCTTCCTGACTTCAGGGCTGGTGCTCTATCCACTGCACCACCTAGCTGCCCCATTCAACTGTTTTCTTAATGATAGGATTTTACACAGTGAAACTTGTATCATGTTACTCCTATTATTAAACTGATTTCAAGCAGAAATAAAGGTGCAATTCATAGAAGTCCAGAAAAAATAATGATAAGACATCATTATTTGAGGGCTTAGATTCAAATTCAGTATAACAAGGGTCATTTCTAACTTAAATCTTCTGTTAAAAAGACCCCTTCCCCAAGGATCTATTTTTGTCAAATTCCCCATCATTTTTCTTATCTTGTTAATTTTAAAAATAGTTATTTGATCAATATCACCAAATTTTGCCAGATTTTTTTTTCTTTTTTTCAAATATCCTTCAAATGTATATCTTGCTTTTCATTCCCAATTGTCAGTCTTCTCCCTCTTATCCTCAAACTCGACTCCCTGCCTCCTGGGAAGATTTGTAGGAACCAATGCCTAACTACATTGTAAAGAAAAACAATTTTGAAAGACAACTTTGAATACTAATCAATGGAATGAATAACAATACCTCCAGAAGACCAATGATGAAGCAGACTACTTACTTCTTGAGAAATGGTTAATAAATTCATGGGATAAAATGAGTTTTCAAAAGTGACTAATGTGTGTATTTGTTTTATACTTGTTTTTAAAAAGTGAATTTTTTTAAATTAGGTAAAATTTCGGGTGAGGGGTGAGTTTGAGCAATATTGAGAGGGAAAAGAAAGAAAATGGGGGTAATTCAAACATTTTAATGCACAGAAGAGAACAGAAGAAAGTTCAAAAGGATACATGAGCAGAACAGATTTGAAACTAATGTGTTGAATTTATTATATACTTTTTAAAAAGCAAGCTGTACATAATAAAGATTTGCCGTTTCATGCAAATTCTCTTCTTATGTTCTTCTTTGTATATGGAAATGTTCATGTTTGTTAGCATTTGTCAAGTTTAAAATAATAAAAACTAAAAAAATTTTTAAAGTGTATAAGGCTTTCTTTTGCCTATCTGATTAACCACTTTTCTCAAATGGCATTTATGACAGTTCGTAAATTATGCTACATTTCATCTCTCTGATGTTGTCTTCCTCTCCTTGATAATATCTATGCCCTCTATTATAACCAGGTCAGGTACCTCCCTATCTCCTAAAGACACCATATTCATTCCTACCTCTTCTCTGTTATAAACTCCATGATGCAATGTTTAGTCCTCTCCAAGATCCTATTATTTCTACCCCAACAATCACCACTATCTCCTTGCTGATAAAGTCCAACTATCAAACAAATAGACTTTTCCTTTATTGTTCCCTCCACATTTTAAGGGATAAAATTATCCTACTACAAGGTTTTATTGAAATCTTACTTTTGGAACAGAGATGGCTCCATAAGATTTCTGAACAATTGAAGCATTCCATCATGATAGACCATTATCACATTGGTCTAAGGGCGGTTCCAATAAGAAGCAATGGTCAAGTATATCAAATTCTACCAATAAGTCAATAAGTAAAAGAATGAAAGGGGGAGGAGAAGAAAGGAGGAAATGCTGTGGGGACTCGGTAATTAGGAATTCTTTGGTAACTTTTGAGAAATGAATTTCAGTAGCATGTTTGATATTGAAGTTAGATTATAAAAGTTGGGGGAGAATGAAAATAGTGAGAAAATAGAAGCATAAAATATTTGCAACTTTTCTAAGAAGTTTTTGATTTGTATGGCCAGACGATAAAATGTTGTTGTTGATCATATCCAATTCTTCATTACCCTATTTGAGATTTTTTTGGTCAAATATAATAAAATAATTTGTCATTTGCTTCTCCAGCTTATTTTACAGATGAGGAAATTGAAGTAAATAAGGTTAAAAGACTTACACAGTGCCACATAGTTAGAAAGTGAGGCTATATTTGAATTCAGAAAGAACAGTTTTTCTGACTACTATTCCAGCATGTTATTCACTATGCCACCTAGCTTCCATAATTAGAGGGGCATTCCTTATGCTCCTACTCCTTCCAAAATCCCTGCAAAGCCTCTTTTATAATCCTATAAACAAGGCTTTAGGATAACTTTGAATTGTGTTCCTCAGCTTTTCCTTTCCCCTCCTCTCCACAAAGATGGACAGTAGAACTTAAAATTATATTTTAATAGCAATTTTATCTAAAAATTGAGGAATATTTTCTCAAAGAAGTGTTTTAAACCCAAACCCTAAACTTGTCCTTTCACAAAATAATTGAGAAAATGGTTGATTCTTTGTTCTAATGAAAAAGTAACCTGCATACCTTACCACTAGTGTCTCTATGTGAAATTATTATACATTTTTAGAAGTAGATTTCCTAAATAAATTTACTAGAAGTGACCTTGATTTATTAAATGTGTAGAAATTTTCATTTATTAACTAATCTTATTTTTCTAGTAAGCAAGTTTATAAAATCAAAACCTTAACTTTAAAATAATCACAACTGAATACATATAAGACCAAAGCTGAGTAAAAGAAGTTATAGGGAAAACAAACAAACAAACAAACAAACAAACAAAAAAAAAAAAAAAACCATGAAACCATATAAAGCACTTTACATCATGCAGGGAGAAAAAAGAGTAATAGTAGTGTGTGTACTATTCAAGAAGACATGTTTTTCTAGAGATTCCCTAATTTAATTTCTCTCTATGTCACAAACACTATAGATATGAAAAGATTAACAAATCTTTGCAAATCTCAACAAGGTTATATCTTTCAGAGATGAATTTCAGGTCTTGTTAAGTCATGATTACAATAGTTCTCAAATAATGGATTTAATTTTAGTTTAACTAAAACTAGGTATTTTCAACTAAACTGAAATCATTCAAATGAAGGATACTATTATATCTGTAATTTGAATGAAAAGTTTAGAACTGTTTTCCTCATTTTTATTGAACTACCTATCATTTAGGAAATGGCTACACAATTTAAAATATAGGAATATAATGGGAAAAATTTACATCCCAATTTTATTGTGGTATAAAAAGAAATGAAAGGGACAGTTTCAGAAAAACCTGTGATGATTTGAATGAATGGATAAAAACTGAAGTCAGGAAAGACTTGGAGGAACTGATCCAAAATGAGGTGAGCAGAATTAGAACAATTTACTGTATGTTATACTAAAAACATTATAAAGACAAATAACTTTGGATGTGTTCAGAATTCTGATCAATGTAAGGCCCCACCATGATTCAAGGAGACCAATGATGAAATGTGCTCAGCACACATACCAACATATCCAATCCATTGTCAAGGTCTGTTGATTTTATCTTTATATTATCTCTCGTGTCCCCTTCTCTTCTCTGACATTATCATCAATTTAGTGCAAGTCCTCATCACATCATGCCTTGATAATTACAATAGGCTGCTGGTAGGCCTGTCTACCTCAAATCTCTCTCCACTCCAATTTTCCCTTCATCCACCCATTAAAGTGATTTTCCTAAAATACAATTCCAATCATGTCTCTCTCACACACACCTACTAAAACTCCAGGAGCATTTTATTGCCTGTAGGATCAAATACAAAATGCTCTGTTTGGCACTCAAAATCCTTCAAAAGCTCACCCTCTTCTATCTTCTAGTCTTCTTAAATCTTACTTCAAACCAAATATTCTTCAGTGTAGTGATTTTGACCTCCTGGCTTTTCCATGAAGAAAATATTCTCTCTCTCATTTCTGGGCATTTTTTTTTCTGGTTGTGCCCCATCCTCTCCTCCTCTCCAATCACTCACCTTCCTGGCTGTCCTTCATCCCCTTCCTTCTCTCCAATTAATCACAGTCCTGTTTCCTTTAAAATTCAACTAAAATCCTGTCCTTCTACAAAAAGTCTTTGCTAGCCCTTCAATTCTAATGTTTTGCTCTTACTTATTTCCTAGTCATCTCATATATAGCTTTTTGTATATATTTGTTTGCATGCTATCTCCTTCATTAGAGTGTAAGCTCTTGGGGGCAAGGATTTCTTTTGTTTACTTTTGTATCCCCAAGCTTATTTATTTATTAAATGCATGTCAAATACATGTATGCATGTTACATAAATGTGTGCACATGTGAATAATACACATATATGTATACTGAAATGCACACAGAAAAGTACATGTACATGTATAAAATACAAATGCACACATAATTTTCATGTATATGTGTTTGTGGACATGTGTGCATATATGCAATGCATTGTGGAACATGTGCATTGTTTGCATATGTGAAAGCATGTGTGTGATATACATGTGTGTGTCCATGTAGGTATATGTGACATAAGCTCATAAGACAGGCTGAGAGTTGGTGTTGTATAGTGATTAGAGATTTGATTTTAGAATATCAGAATGTGGGTTCAAATCTTGCCTCTACTTCCTATTATTTTTAAAATTATGGGCAAGTCACTTAAACTTTAAGAGTGCCCATCAACTCTAAGATGGTACAGAGAAGTTATCAAGCAATGTCTGGGAAAGGGTTTTCCTCATTGGTATTTCCATGCACTGATGAAACCACAGATCCAGATGAAAGTAATTAAGTTCCCTAACAAAAACTGTAGGTCATCTATCTTTACTGCTTCTGCTCTGGCTGTGGTGAGACTCAGTCAGGCAAATCCAGGGGCTTGCCCGCCTAAGGGCATAGCTTACTCATTCTTAGTTCTTTGTTTTCAAATATGTCTTTCCCTCATAATAATAATACAATGATGATGGTTCCGTCTTCATCACTTCGCCATTTCTAAACCCTGCTTTGAAAATCCTACTTGTTCTTTGTGGGAGAAAAAATTTCTTGATTAATCCAAGTGACTTCTGTTTCCCCCCCTCCCCACATCCTCCTGCATTCTGCCCAACCCTATAAGTTTAAAACATCTTGCATTTGCATCTGTATCAATGTACTTGCAAGTCTTCTGTGGAATGTTTGTTTTTTTTCTTGTGATTCTGTCTCTTTTATTTACAGTAAACTGATTCTTTTTTAGAAAGATTTCTTTTTTTTTTCTCTGTCTCCCACTACACTCTATGCAATGTTCTACAGAGGGAATATTGCTCACCAGGGATGTCAAACTCAGTTGGAAATGGGAGGAGGGAGCAACTAAGATATATATGAGAATCTCTACAGACCACATATTGACTTGGAAAAGAACATAATATTCTGTGTTCTATTATATTTTAATTTATTTTACTATGTTTCTCAGTTATACTTTAATCTGATTTAGTCTGCACTATGAGCTGTTGCAGTCTTTGGGCCATGTATTTGTCACCTCTGCTACATGTAATCATGTAAATGATTATTCACCATTCCATCTCTCACATTTGACTCTATCTTTCCATATATGCAGTAATTTATTATGATTAATATATAACATATAATAATATATAATATAATAAATATATAATTTATATATGCACACATGTATATGTATATGCAAATACATTTATATGTTTTATATATATATATACAAATATACATAGATATGTGTGTGTGTGTCTGTGTGTATATGTAACATGAAACTCTGTATAACTAGTAATTACAGTAGTTAATTGATTATGCATGTATTTTATTATAAATTTATCATAAGTATTATTATATTATCACTCAGTGTTTTATGAATATTATCTCATTTGATCCTTACAACAATCTTGCGAAGTAGGTGCTATTATTATCCTCATTTTACAAATGAAAAAACTGAGATAGAGAGAAGTTAAATTACTTGCCCAAGAACACACAGCTAGCAAGTGTTTGAGGCTGAATTTTGACTCATCTCTTCTTGACTCCAGGCCTGTTATTTAACACTGTACTATCTGACTTCCTCCGTATTTGCAGATAACACTACATCTTCTCTCTCCATAGCTTTGCATGGCCATCTTACATGCCTGAAATGTACTTCCTCTTCACTGCTAATTCACAGTCTCTCTCTTTCCATGAGATTCAGGAACCATCTTCTATAGGGAATCTTTCCTGATTCCCTTACCCACTTGTTCTCTCCTTTCCAAAGAATCCAGTGTTAAAGTACTTTGTATGTATATGCTTATATTGACATATATAAATATATGTATTTGATTTATATTTACATTGTACATATTTACTTAACTCCCCCATTGAAATGTAGAATTATCCTAAGTAGAAATTGCTCAATTCTTCTTAACATCTCTTCTTGGGTTACTCCCTTCTCTCCTCTGACAGGGCCATCCCCATATATGGCAGGCTCTTCTCACCTCAGGCATGGGAAATACTCTCCTTCCTTATCTCTATCTCCTGGATTCCCTGACTTCCTTCAAATCCTACCTAAAATCTTGCCTTTTATAGGAATCCTTTCTTGATTTTCCTTAATTCTAGTGCCCTTCCTCTTTTGATTATTTCTAATTCATTCTGTATATAACCATTCTGTATATAACCCTGTATATAACAGAATCTGTTATCCTCAGCATTTAGAGCAGTGCCTAGGATACAGCATTCACTTAATAAATGCTTATTGACTGACTTCAGTTATATCTTCATTGTCCAATTCATTGCATGCATAGTAGACTATTAATAAAACACTTGTTGATGGCCTCAAAGTATATATGTGTAGGACAATTACTACAAATTCCAAGTATTCCTCAAGATATGCTAGTTGAACTCTTTAATAAACCATTGACATTTCAGGTACATGGGAATTTCTGAATACATTGACTTGTGTGCCCTTTATTGAAGAATGCTACTTCTCTAACAGTGAAGACCTTTCTCTTCAAGTTACATAACTTATGGAGAGATCCTGTTAGCAGGAGAAAGTACACGCCAGTCAAACCTGATGAAGTTAAATCAATCTTGGTAATCAGCAGAATGAGGACCTCAGAGCCAAGCTGTTTTCAAATCCAGTCTTCTGGAAGGTTTGAGCCATTGGTCATGGATCAAAACCATAAAAGAGGAAAATGAGCTTCAAGCAGCATGAGCTGGAAATTATAGCTTTCTCCATAGCCTAGGATCATGTATCTTTTGCACTTGAAGAAAAAAAAATACACCAATCAGTTATCTATATTTCCAGCAAGTTCTGAAGAATAATGTTCACCTAAAAAGAATATATCTAAACAAGATATAGTTTGTTCAATATATCATGGTGAATGTCTCAAAAAATAAAAATAATTTCTGTTAAATACTTTCAAATACACTCAAATATTTAAGGATTCAAGTACTTTGTTACAACAAAGTTTCCTATCTGATACTGATAAAAAGAATCTATCTTTTCAGGAAATGAGTGGGCATTCTCTTATAACATTCAAGATTCAATCAAGGGTCCAAAATACAATTCACTGATTATGGATAAAAAAAAAGGCTGTATAAAATGTCTTAAAATAAATGATCCACCAAAGAGTATGAAAGGTTTCCTTTCCACAGATTATTCACAATAAAACATTGAATAAAATGATATTCTCATGGAGAATTTTGCAAAAGAATGCAAAGAACATTTGTACTTTGCCAGTTTTATAGCAGTAGTCAAACAATACTAACTACTAGAGATGATAAAAGCTATAAAAATAATTACTGCAAAGAGTACAGTTTTTATTCTTTATTGTCTCTTCCTTCTTGAAATGATATTGCTTATGTCTTAGCTTTCTTCCTTAGGGACATTTCCTAGTAACATTTGAATAATTTCCTTCCTTTATGAAACATTTGCTAAAACTGAGAAATAATAATTTAGGAAAATAGATTCTAATGCTATCCTTAGTCATTCTCTTTCCATTGATATCCAATATACTAATAGTGGTAAATTTTGAGTAATTAAAATATATGTATGACATCTCATTTCTTTGGATCTCTAAGGTTAACTAACATGTTTTTTTAAGCCAACATTTGTTAGATTCTCAATTTCTAAGGTGGTTTTTTTTTTTTTGGTTGAACTAATGTAATGTTGCATATTCATTTGAAAAACAAAGACACATGGGCAAAAACTTCTGCAATATTGTCTGTCTAGGGACAGCTATGAGAATTACAATATGTTCAGCATTCACTTGTTTTTTTTTTTTTTTAACAACTTTAGTGATGGAAACTTTAGTTGAATTTCAAGATGGATTCTGATTTTTTTAGCACTGATTTTTCTTGGCAAGAAACTTCTAGGTATCTTAAGAAAGAGCAATTAAAAGTACAAAGAAAATGGAATTTTTATATTTTTTTGCCTTTCATTTAAATGAAAATGAGCATAGAAAAATTTACTGTGATAATCTCAAAAATTCATTATGAAGATCAAATAAGGTGTGAAAATTCTTTTGAAAGTTGCACTAGATTATGAAGTTTCCTTGGGATTGTGCCTGTTTTCTCAAACCATAACCAAACTGTACTTTTTAGCCCATACAGAGTCATTGAACTGTAGGATCAAAGACCCTTAGATTTGGCGTGGACCTCAGAGACTATCAGATCTAACCCATAGTGGGACAAGAATGCTGCCTACCTGAGAAGCAGCCATTCCATCTCTGAACATCTCTGCTGAGGGTGATTACATTTCCACATAAGGCATTACATTTCACATTTAAAGAGTGATCAGTGTTTAGAAATGTCTTTACATCAAGCCAAAATCTTCTCCGCTACAACTTGTATACATGGCTCCTAGTTATTTATTCTTGAGTTAAGTAGAGAAAGTTTATGTCCCCTCTCATGTGACAGCCTTCAAATGCTGTATAAATATGTCTACTTGGAGACAAACCTCTCATAGCTAATTAAATTATCTATTAATTATTATTCTTTGAGGTTGACCAAACCACAAGTTCTTAATCCACTGAATTTTACTATGTAAACTATGCTTCTCCTCTCTGTACACAGGAATATTATGAGAGACTTTGACATATGCTTTGAAAAAATTTAATTAAGGAGAAAGAGCCAAAATGGTAGATTAGAGGCAGCAATCCAGCAAAGCTATATCAATATTCCCCTCCAGTTTTAAAACAATTTCTCAAATCAAATTTTAGAATGACAGAGCCAACAAAAGGTCATAGTAATACATTTTTCCAACTAAAAAATTTAGGAGGTCTTAAAGAAAAATTTGTGGTGGTTGTCTATCTGGAGCTTCCACATGCTGCAATAGTAGCTGACTCAGTTTCTGAAGCTCTAAGCTGAAAGACAGTAAAAGAGTCACAGAACTAATTGGTCAAAAAGAGATTACAGGAGTCCCATTTCTGGCACTGGTGCTGATTGGCAACTCCATTAACCATGCACAATTCTTAGTTGCAGCTTCAGAGCAAGGAAGAGCATTTATGGTTGATCATAACGGAACAGGGGAGCTTATCACACAATTCCAGGGCTAAGAAAAGTGCTAGTACTTATAAGTGACCAATGGCTCTTTCTGGGTAAAGATAGAAGCACAGACTAAGAGAGCAGTGACTAGATTTCTCCCCAGATCAAAATCCTTGGAAGCACTAAAAAACTGCAGACCCCTTAGAAATAGCTCCTGAAATAGAAGCATAAAAAAGCCTGAAACTTGGGTTCCCTCCCCAGCCATAGGTGATTAGGACCCAATTTTAATATAAAGTTCAAAGTTTAAAAACAGATAGAAAAATGAGCAAAAAAAAAAAAAAAGTGCTTGACCACAAAAAGCTATTACAGTGACAGGAAAGACCAAGACACAAACTCAGAAGTAGACAATAATGTAAAAAATGGCTACAACCAAAACCTCAAATTTAAAAAATTGCAAATTAGACACAAATTCCACAAAAATTACTGCAAGAGTTTGAAAAAGAGATAAGAATTGTAGGGAGGAAATTGGGAAAAGAAATGAGAGTGATGCAAGAAAAATATGTAAAAAGAATTAATGGCATGATAACAGATGTGCAAACAATATTGAAGAAAATAATATTTTGAAAAACAAAATTAATTTAATAGTAAAAAAGGCACAAAAATTTCACTCAAAAAACCCCACTTACCTTAGAAAATAGAATTGGCCAAATGGAAAAAATAATATACAAAAGTTCATTGAAGAAAATAATTCCTTGAAAATTAGAGTTGTGTGCCATCTAGGGAAGGGGTGGGGAGTAGGGGGAAAAATTTGTAACAGAAAGCTATGTAAGGATTAATATTGAAGAATTACCCATACATATGTTTTGCAAATAAAATAAAATAAAATAAAAAGATAATTTACAATCCACAAAAAAAAAAGAAAATTAGAGTTGTGCTGTGTCCAAAGGGCTATCAAACTGTGCATACACTTTGATTCAGCAATATACCTCAAAGAGATCATTTAAAAGGGAAAGGGGTCTACATATGCAAAAATGTTTATAACAGACCTTTTTGTAGTGGCAAGGAGTTGGAAATTGAATGGATGCCCATCAGTTGGAAAATGGCTCAATAACTTATGGTATATGAATGTAATGAAATATTATTACTTTATAAGAAATGATCAACAGGTTGATTTAAAAAAGGCCTGGAGAGATTTACATGAACTGATACTAAACAAAGTGAAGAATTTTTTTTTTTTAAATGCAGACCAATTCCAATTGATTTGTGATGTCATCTGCATCTAGAAAGAGGACTATGGGGACTGAATGTGAATCTCAACATAGTATTTTGACCTTTGCTGTTTTTGTTTGCTTGTTTGTTTTATTCTTTCTCATTTTTTCCCTTTTGATCAGATTTTTCTTGTGCAACATGATAAATGTGGAAATATGTTTAGAAGAATTGCACATGTGTAACCTACATTGGATTACTTGCTGTCTAAGGAAGAAGTGTGGGAGAAATGGAGGAAGAAAAATTAAGAACACAAGATTTTGCAAGAGTGAATGTTGAGAACTATCTTTACATGTATTTTGAAAACAAAAGACTATTATTTAAAAAGAAAAAGAAAAACAACCCACCTGGAAAATAGAGGGGGGAAATTTAAGTATTGGATTACTTGAAAGCCATGTCAAAAAAAAAGAGCTTCATCATTATGTTTCAAGAAATTCTCAAGAAAAACTGCCCTTTTATCTACATCAGAGGGAAAAAATAGAAATTGAAAGAATCCACAAATCACATCTTGAAAGAGACTCCAAACTGAAAATTCCCAGGAATATTATAGCCAAATTTCAGATTTTCCAAGTCATAGAGAAAATATTGTAGACAGCTAGAAAGAAAATTCAAATATCATGGAAGCATAATATTTAGCAGTTCCCAATGTTAAAGGAGTAGAGGATTTGGAGTATGATGTTTCAGAAGACAAAGGAGTTAACATTATAACCAAGAATAACATACCCAGGAAAATTGCATATAAGCTTTCACTGGGAAACATGGATATTTAATAAAATTGAGGACTTTTAAGTATTCCTGATAAATATACCAGATATAGATAGAAAATTTAACGTTCAAAGAGAAGATTCAAGATAAGCATTAAAAGATATATATGAAAAAAATATTACAAGAGCCTCAAAGAGGGTAAAGTGAGAAGATGATTCATATAGCTCCTAAGAATAGCTGCTATTATTAGGGCAGTGAAAAACAGTTTACATAGAGGGCATGGATATGAGACAATTGTGTTCCATTCTCTGAGAGAGAGGGGAGGGAAGGGAGAGCAGGAAAGGGAGAGGAAAAATAAGGAAAATTTTCTCACATAAAAGAGGCATGCAAGGTAGAGCTTGTACAATGGATGGGGAAATGTATGTAGTGGAAGGCAATACTTGAGTCTCCTCATTGAACTTGTTCAAAAAGGGAAGAATATGTGTGTGTATGTGTGTATGTGTAGATATAGATATATTCAACTTTGTACATAGAAATCTATCTCACCCAACAGGGAAATAAGAGAGGAAAAAAATCATAGAATGATTAGTGGATAGAAGCAAAATAGACTTGTGGGGGAGAAGGATAAAAGCAAAGAAAGAACAAGTAGAAGAAAATGGGATGGAAGAAAATATACAATGAACATAATTGTGAATGTGAAAGGGATTAGCTCACCCTTAAAATGGAAAGATAGCAAAATGGATTAAAGACCAGAATCCAGAAATATGTTGATCACAAGAGATATACTTAAAATAGTAAAACATAAAATAAAGGGCTGGACAAGAATCTAATATGATTCAACTGTACCAATAAAGGCAAGGCAGCAATTACAATGTTAGATAAAGTAAAATCAAAAATAGATCTAATTAAAACAGATAAGCAAGGAAACTACATTTTGCAAAAGTTACCATAATCATAAGCAATGAAGTGGCTTCAAAAAATGTTGCAGCAAATACCTCCAATAAAGGCCTTGCTTCTCAAATATATAATGAGTATAGGACTAAATCAAATTTATAAAAATAGGAAGCATTCCCCAGTTAACAAGTAAATAAAGTAAATAAACAGTTTTTAGAAGAAATCAAAAGTTTTGATAGCCTTATGGGGAAAATTCTCTAAATCACTATTGATTAGAGAAATGCAAATTAAAATAATTCTAAGTTACCTATTAGAAATGGCAAGTGCTTGGAAGGATAAGGAAAACAAAGTACATTTATAAACTATTGGTAGCATAGTGAATTGGTCTAACCATTCTGGAGAACAATTTGAAACTATGCCCAAAGGACTATAAAACTGAATACAAAGCAATATTAGGTCTGTAAACCAAATAAATAGATCCAAGGAAAACAAAAAAAAGACATAAATGTACAAAAATGTTTATAGCAGTTCTTTTGATAGTGAATTAGAAATTTAAAAATCATAATTTTTTTAGAATTCAATTTATTCTTTTCTTAGAAAAGAATTAGAAATTGAAAGGATGCTCATTAATTATGGAATTGCTGAAAAATGGTGGCATATGATGAAATGGAGAACTATCGTGCTATAGGAAATTATGAGAAGGGGAGATTTCAGAAAAACAGTGCAAGATCTATATGAAGTGATAACAAAATGAAGAGAAAAGAATGAGATCATTGTGCACAGTGACAGCAATATTGCAATGATGGTCAACTGTGAAAGATTTAGCTACTTTGATCAATATGATTCAAAACAATTCCAAAGGATTCATGATGAAAAAATGTTATCTACCTTCCAAGAGAGAACTGATAAACACAGTGCAAATTGAAGTATAATTTTATCACCTTATTTTTTTGCTTTTTTTGCAATATGGTTAATATGAAAATGTGTTTTTCATGATTTCACATGTATAATTGATATCATATTGCTTGCCTTCTCAGTAGGTGAGAAAATGGGTGGGAGGAAAAGAGAGAATTTGGAACTCAAAATTTAAAAAGAAAGAATATTCTTAAAATAAATAAATAATACAAATTGAAGAATTTAGATAAGCCATAATTACTACAATCCCCTAATCTAATTCTAGAACATTGCCAGGAGTGAAATTGCAATCTCAATTTACCTTAGCAAGACAAGTCTTTCACTCCTTCCAAAACTGCTTCTCTCTGGAATATGTCTTAGTCCCTGTGAAAGCTGTTCTTTACTTTTTCTTTTCCCTCCTCAAACCTCCCACATCATTCCTTTGTCCTTTGTTCATTCCTCTGAGATGATGATTTCACCTCAAACTCTAGTTGTGAGTTCTCTTTTCTATATCTCAAAATCTCTGACAGTAACCTACATTTATTTCTTTTCTTATTCTTCCCAAGGTCAAACTCACTATATTTACTCTTGATCTCATTCTCTCTTGCCTTCTCCAGTGTATTATCCCTACACCCATCTCTGCTCTCTTTAATTATTAGGCATATTAGGCAACTAAATGATGAAGTAGATGGAGACCTGGACTTATAGTCAAAAAGACCCTGAGTTCAAATCTGATTTCAGACACCTACTAGCTGTGTGATTCTGGGCCAGTCACTTAATCTCTATTTGCATGCCATTCTGTAAAATGGGGGTAATAATAGCACCTACCTTTGAGGATTGTTGTGAGGATCAAATGAGATAATATTTGTAAAGCATCACACAAATCTTAAAAACAGAACATAAATGCTAGCTATTAATATTATTATTGTTATTACCATATATGGATTCTTTCTAACCTGCCTATAAACACACTATCTCCTCTACCTAAAAAATACCTTCTTTAGACCCTACCATCCCTTCAAGATATCATCTTATATCTGTTCTTTTTATTTTTTTTTAGAGATGAACTCCTATTTAAAAAAAGCTACATCCTTTGCTACCATTTCTTCTCTTTGAATTCACTTTTCAACCCTTTGCAATCCGGTTGAACCGAATTGAGAATTGGAGTAAACTGGAAATTCTAAGAGAGAGAAGTGAGATGGGAGTATATTACAAGCAGGTTGACACCCTGTACAATGGCAAAATGATGGTAGATTGAATGTCACAAATAAGGAACAGCAAACGGCCTAGTCTGGGTAAGTCAGTGAGTGTGTGAAAGGAAATAATATATAATAAAACTAGATAGATGAATTAGAGGCAGGCCATAAAAGGCTTCAGATGTCCAACAGAGAAGTTTGGAAAGCTTCCTGAGATGTCATTTTGCTTTTGCATAGTGGATTTTTGTTAGTATTAGGGCAAAGAGCAAATTAACTATTTTTAAATCATCTTTTCATCACATCATTCTTGCTCAAAAATCGTTTTCTTATTGCCTGAGAATGTAGTGTGCCATTTTTATTCTGGTGTCCAAGGCTTCCCACAGTATGGTTTTGAAATAATTGTATCATCTCCCTTTATTTCTGTAGCTGAACTTTTCATTCTAGGAGCAGGGAATCTATATTTTAAAAGGGAATCTTATGTACAGGTCAATACTAAATCCAAACACCTGATTCACTATTGTTAGAAACTCAGAGCTCCACAACCAGACAGTGAGGGAAAGATTTGGGGGTGAGGAGCTTCCAGCCACTCTCAAATTCCATATATCATTTACCTGGATATAACAGGATGATCATGGCCACTACCAAGACTACATTACCTTGATTACAAAATAATTTTTCTAAGCAACCATCTCTATTTCTGTTTGCCTGCTATCTTGGTTCCAGGAGAATTTAATGAAGTATCTTGTCAAGAATATCATGAGTAAGAACAACAGCATATAAAACCAACTATTATTTCACCATGATTACTAGGACATTGGGGTTATGGGTGCGTGGGTGTCTGCAGGGAGCCTGTGAATGCATATTGTGACTTCTTCCTCTAACTGCATTGGTAATTTTGAAAATCCATCTTGCCTAAATGACACAAATTATCTATGGAAGTCATTAATAGTCTGGAGGCATAAAAATTATCTAACAAGCTGCAGAAGAAATAGTTTCATCCTACAGAATCTTCCAAATGAACATTATTATCTACAAGGGATCACAACTTAAAGGAAATTGCACCTAACTATGAATCAGTAATGGGCTACATGTTTGTCTTCTAAAGCTGAATCTTGCCCTGGGTAAATAATAAATGAAAACCAATATAAGCCACAGCCTCAGGGCAAAATTAAGAAAACTACACAAACTCTGAAGTAAACCATAGGCAAAGAGCAAACTCTCAGTTTCCCCCAAGATTGAAGACAGAGTATATACTCTTTTTCCTGTATGCTCACATTACATGTTATATACATATATATATATTACAGAAACATATATATAGATGTTATATAAATCTATATAAATAGATATAAGACAGCAAAATTGTTTCAATCTGATACTATTATTAAATAGTCCTTTCATAAGCAGCATTTTTATTTACAGAATCTTCTACTATTATTTTTGGAGGGTGAAAAGACAAGCATAGTAGCTTATGCTTCTTTCTTGGACTTAGTGTAAGGGAATTAGAAAAATTCTGCCTATCATTTATTCTCTGTGTGATTTTGAGCTAATCACCTAGGCTTTGCAGGCTTCAGTTTCCCCATCTAGACCATAAAATCTAAGTTCAAAAGCTGTAAGGAATATTAAAAGTCCTCTAGTGTTGTCCCTTCACTTTATAGATAAGGAAAGTATGGTCCAGGAAATTTAATGAGGTGCCAAAGTCCATCAAATAGTGAGAGGCACAGACAAGATTTGTATCTAAGTCCTCTGACCCCAGGATTTCTGGCCTCAATGCTTTTCCCACTTTAATTCCCCAAGAAATAAAGGGATCATGTGGAAGATTTTAATTTTTTAATCTCTCCTACTACTTAATCCATGGAATAATTGTGTTCTCAAGGGTAAATTCCTTAAGGTAGAAGCAATTTCAATAACATACTTCTAAGCTCATGATGTTATCTCTTAATCAAAATGATTTTCTTTTCATTTACAAGCAGTCTATCTTTTTCTGACAACATATTCCTGTTCTTCATTAGATCATTAAACTAATGTAAACCTTGCTTGAACTACAAAGAGAATATATATTTAGAGAAGAGAATGGTCCTTCTTAAAATTTCATTGGTCTGGGCATGTTGCAAGTCTAGATAGATAGTACATACAGCACATAGATATAATATCCCAACTCAATATATGATTTCTGACTTTCTAGTCACATAATGCCCAAATTGAAAAATTTCAGCCATTCCATTTGATTTTCTGGAAGATGATCTCTGGAAAGAAATCTGAAATTAGTCAACATGAAAGAAAAATTACTTATTTTTACTTAGGGTTTTATGATTTACAAAGTGATTTTGTCACAACAATCCTATGAGATAGACTGTGAAAATCTTTCCATTTTGTAGAAGAACCTAAAGTTCAGAGATGTTACTTGCCCATGGCCACAGAAGTAGTGAATGAGAGAGCCAAAAAATATATCCCAGGTTTTCTAACTTATGAGTGTAAAGAGCATACCCATTATATCTTTAATTCCATTTTGGAATGATTGACCATGCATGAAGACTTGTCTAAACATTTACATGCATGTGAACATATTGTGATTACACAGAAACAAAACCATTTCACATGTGGCTTACAGAAATCAGCTTCATTCTTCAATAGTGATACCTTGTATTTCAGTGGACAGCTGTTATAGCCAGTTTCTGTTAGTGCATTGTATATATAAAGGAATGAGATGAATATTTAAGAAATTTTACTATTCCTTGGGAAAATTCTGGCTTAAATAGTGTGTTTATGTTTATAAAGCACTATTTAAAATAGTGTTTTATCCTTGGAACAGTAAGATTTCTCAAATATGTCTCATTCATTCAATAGACATAGAATACCTGAAAGGGAATAAAATGAGAAGACTTTGAAAGATAGGGTGGGTTGAGATTTTAGAGGGCCTTGAATGCCAAGAACAGAAATATATTATTTATTTTCTATAGCAACTGCAAAGGATTTTGAATAGCAATTTTTGAGTCATTCTCCCTTATCCAATAGGCACTTTTATATATGTCTTTCTCACATGTTAGAATGTAGTTCTTACAAGAGAAAAGTGACATGAGAAATGAATTACAATGGCAATGAAAGGATGAATTGGAAAAATGGAGAGCATGGAGTCAGAAAGATGGATTAGGAAGATCATATAATAGTTAAGACAAGAAAGAGATGAGGTTGTATTTGAACTAGAGTGATTATGGTAGAATTTTAGGAGAGGAAATAAATATACCTTTAAAGTTTTTGAGTAGATGGAATCAAAACAGGACTTAGCAACTATTTGGATTTATAGAATAAGACAGAGAGTGAACTTGAAGCTGAAGTCAAGATTATGATCCTGGATGACTTGGAAGGTGATCAAAAATCATGATGGTGTCAAAATTAAGCAGAGGGACAAGTGAGAGGGAAGGGAAGATGATGACTTTAGTTTGAAAAAAGTTGCTCAAGATACTAGTGGGTCATCTGGGGGGAGATAAGTAGCAAGTTTTTAGAAATATGTATTTGAAGTTCTTAGAAGAAGAAATTGTCTATACATATTTGAGGGTCATCTATAGAAATGTATCACAAGAGCCAAGGGCAGATGGGGGGTTCCATCTTCCCAATATCTTAGAGAGATAGATAATTCAAGGTTATTATCCTCATTTAACAAATGGGAAAATTGAATCTTAAGTAATTTGTCCAAGGTCCACAAGTAGTAGGTTTCATCATCTTTTGTGATAGCCACCTAATTGGTTTCTTTATCTCTGTAGTCTATCATGCACACAGGAGAATTGCTATTCTAAAATTCAGGTTTGAACATGTTAGTTTATTGCTCCAACAGTTTCAATGGCTCCCCATTAATTCTCACATTAAAAAACACTTTTTTTTTGTCTGTCATATAAAGCCTTTCATGGTCTATCACCAACCTATCTTTATTATCTTGATTTTATTACCCCTTCATTCATTCTCATGCCAATCAGACTAGTCCATTTCTCATATATATACTACAATTTTAATGATTTTATCTCTGTGCCTTTGCATATTTGGTGGCTCATATCTTTACTTTCATGGTTAAAATGCTCTTCTTATATCACCCTAGTTCCACTTGGGTGTCAACTCAATTAGCTACTTAGAAAGAGGAAAGAGACACAAAAGGAAAAAGGAGGAGAAGGAAGACAGAGAGATAAAGAAAGACAGAGAGAGACAGAGAAAGATGGAGAGACATAGACATAAACAGAAAGACAGAGACAGGCAAAAAACAGATAGAAACAGACAGACAGACAGACAGACAGAGAGGACACACAGAGAGAGACACAGAGATAGATTGAGACAGAGACACACAGAAAAAGACACAGAGAGGCAGGCAGAAAGACAGAGAGACAGAAACAGAAAGTGAGAAAGGGGGAGGATGGAGGAAGGAAGGAAGAAAAGAAGGAAGAAAGGAAGGAAGGAAAGTAGGAAGGAAAAAAGAGAAGGAAGGAAAGAAGGGAGGGATAGAGGGAGGGAAGGAAAGGAAGGAGGGAGGGAGGGAGGAAGAAATGAAAAAGATGTCAAAAAACATTTTCAGCTGTGATTAATCTTCTAATTTAATGGTAGTGGTCTCATCTATGTTGAACTCACACAGGGCAGGAACAATTACAAAGAAATTCAAATTAATCACATGATGATGGAAGGACCACATCTTTTCTTGACATTAGTAAGAGGTACAAGAAGGTGATGTGAAAGTGTTAACAAAAGTCAGACCTGAAAAGAAATCTCTGCTTCCTACTGCTTTGTTTCATCCTATTCAAAAGCTCACATAAATGCTAAATCTATCTATTCATAGAACAATGAGCAGCCAGACTATTCTCTAATGCACCACATTATATATACTGACCAGATCTCTATATAATCTTGGCAAGCATTCTTTCACCTGTTAGGAAACTAATTCATTGCAGTCAGACATATATTTATACTTTATTTATGTCTGTTGGCCAAAGAATTATTAAACAAAGTGGATGTTAAGATAACATTAAACATCTGACAGCAGGCAGAACTTTAGAGTTCAGACTTTTCACTCTCCTTAACTCAACCCATTATATCTGTCAATGATGGGAATCTTGAAAATAGTCCACCAGCTCAGCTGTCATGTTTGTAGGGCTGTTAAGAGTGGATTAAAGAGAGAAAGAAATCTTGCCTTGCTTTAAAACAGAACCCACAAACAATAAATACACTTACATATAACAAAATATATGTATGTATGCTTATATATAGAAGTGTATGTATATATATATATACACATAGATATATGTATATATATGTATATACACATAGATATATATGTGTGTGTATATATATATGTTTGTTTCAGCATTTCGTATTTGTGTTTTTTCTACCAGGTCATTGTTCTAAAATCTACTTGTGCCCCAAGGTTCCTGTAGGTAATCTGCTGTGGCTGAGGGGACTGTCCTGATTTGCATTGGTTGCAGTGACCTACCTGCAGGCAAACCCCTGCAGACAGCCTCCTGGAAGGAAAGGGAGAGTTGAAAACAGCAGTACTGCCTGTATGATATTTTTAAATTGGTAGAGTTAGGAAAAAGAAGAAAAAATTACTACTAAAATGATTCATATGCTTCCAAAGGGCCTCAAGAATCTCTGGGAAATTTTAGCAACCCTCCCACTGAATTTTTATTATTTAGATTTGTTTCCATTTGAATAAAGTGATTTCTTTCCAACCCACATGTCCGAGACATCCTTATTATCCTCAGATTGGTAACATGACAGATGGTAATGGTTCCTTCTGAGGCAGAGTATATGTCAACAGTCAGCCTGGAGGGAAATTTTATATCCCAGTTAGATGCTGCAGAAGAAACGGTAACAGACCTTTGAGTACTGCAAAAGCCCTGGCCCCAATGTTTCATCATGAGTTTAGCTCCACACAGCTGAAAATGACCTCAAAAGTTGTACTGGATAATTTAACATAAACATGAATTTTCCAGAACTACTTGGATAATTAAGGAAGGAATAGAAGATTTGTTTTCACTTTAATTCACAGGATAACTAGACTTGATCCAAGAGTAATAGTCAATTAGACTATGAGTATATATACAACCAGTCTTGAGGTGGACTGGAGTCTCTGTAAGTAGTAGGAGAGGTTTTCAGATCTTTGGTATATAGTCCTCTGATCATTGTATTCCTTATAGATGTGGATGAGTTACAACTCACCTGGAGGGGAAAGATCCTAAGAGCTCAAAAAGGTTCAAGTTCAGAAACATTGATTTCCATTTCACTCAAAGGAGAGAGAGAACATGAAAGCATAATTGTGATGATAGATTGTAATTGGTACTTATATAATTAATAATTATGAAAAGAGAAAAAGGTGGCCCAATAGATGATTGTAGATGTGAGACTGGGATTATAGCTGTGCTTGCCAAGTGGCTTGAGCTATCTCCCATTTTATGAACTCCACCTATCAAAGCTCCCTAAGAAGGAGATATGGCTAGGATGAACTAGAATTGAGATCTACACAGAGAAAGGGAAGTTGTTTAACTTCTCCTACTTTCCTGCCACCCCTCTGATAGTTTTCAGTCATTTATTCCAAAATTTCCTTTTCATTGCATTGTTCATTTTTTTTTAAATTTTTTGGAGTATCTCCAATTCTGTCTTATTATTGATCTAAAATTATGAAAGTTCATAGCTGCTGTTTGATATATGTTTATATCTAATTATAAACAAAAAGGTTTCAAGGGAAAGAGACAGCAAATGGCTTGTGGTTAGATATAGAGGAAATACAGGGACAGCTAGATAGCAAAGTGTAAAAAGTGCCAGACCTAGAATCAAGAAGACCCATCTTTGTGTGTTCAAATGACTCAGGGCAAGTAAGTCATTTAATCCCGTTTATCTCAGTTCCTCATCTGTAAAATGAGCTGGAGAAAGAAATGGTAAACCATTCCAGTGTCTTTACCAAGAAAATCCCAAAATGGGGCCATGAATAATTGAACATGACTGAACAACAACAAGAAGAGAATTGATATTCTGGGTTTTATGGGAAGGTTAAAACAAAACAAAAGATTTTCCATATATCCAGTTGAGAGTTTAAGCCATATGAATGAGTTCCTTGATGTTCTTTCCCCCTAAATTTTCATTTGTATCTCATAACTCTTGAATAGAAAGACTAACCAAGTGACTAAAAAGCAATCCCTAGATTTCTACATTGGATTAAACAAACTAGTGTTGTAAACAAACTACAACAAACAAACTACCAAAACAAACTACAGTTTTCTCTGGGGCAAGTAGATTTATTTATTTATTAGAGCTTTTTATTTCCAAAACATATGCATAGATAATTTTCAACATTCACCCTTGCAAAACCTTGTGTTTCAATGTTTTTCCCTCCATTCCCCACATCTCCTCCCCAGATGGCAAGTAATCCAATATATGTTAAACTTGTGCAGTTCTTCTAAACATACACAATTATGTTGCACAAAAAAAAATCAGATCAAAAAGGAGAAAAATGAGAAAGAAAACAAAATACAAGCAAACAATAAAAAATGAAAATACTATGTTGTGATTCGCACTCAGTCCCCACAGTCCTCTCTGGGTGCAGATGGTTCTCTTTATCACAAGAGCATTGGAAATGGCCTGAATCACCTCGCTTCTGAAAAGAGCCACATCTGGCAGAATTGATCATCATATAATCTTGCTGGTGCTGTGTACAATGTTCTCCTGGTTCTACTCATTTCATTGAGTATCGGTTCATGTAAGTCTCTTCAGGTCTCTTTGAAATCATCCTGCTGATCATTTCTTATGGAACAATACTATTCCACAACATTCATACCATAACTTATTCAATCAGGACAAGTAGATTTAGACAAGCTCACTCAAATCAACAGAATAAGCAGGTAAGATTTTTCTTTCTTGCTGCAAAAAGTAGATGAACAAAAGTGTGACATTGATATGAAAGGTCCAGCAAGTCAAAAATGGGGCAAAATAAAAAAATTTCATAGTGTAACAACTAATAGAAATAAATTCCCTCAATTTTCAAATGAGATCTAAAGAGGAACAGTGACTTGTTGAGGTCAGACAGCTACTTAAGTACAGGTCAGGGATTAGATAAAAAACCAACTGACTGAGTCCAGTGTCCTTTATATAATTTGAAAATATAGCTTACACTCAGATCATGATTCATCAGACCAAACAATAGCACCATCTATGGAGATAAAAGGTAAGTTTGACTTGTGCTTATATTCAAATTCTAGACAGAATTACCTGTTATATTTTCCCTCATAACTTCAAATTTCCAAATTTGAGTAACTTAATATATCCCTTCAATGATATTCAACATGTCAACCTATAGTGATATGGGTCTTTTAAAGATCATAGATATAATATTTATGTAGTGCACAGTTTTAAATTGGCAGATTTTGTGTTTTTCCTTTCTAGTCTTTCCTGTAGAAAGAAGTATCAATATCACTGAGGTATTGTGCTGAAATATATCCAGAACACTTCATCACCCAAGTAGCCAAGAAATGAAGCATGTAAGCTTGAAAGTACAAAGAAATCTCAAAATGTCAAAAGTTAGAAGGGGCCAGAAAGACCATATTATACAATTAGAAAATAATTTTTTGTTCTCAATAAATAATAATCCAGCTTTTGTTAGAAGACCTCTAATGAGAGGAAAATAACTCCCTCCTTAGAAGCTCATTTCATTCTTGTAGAGCTCTAAAGGCTATGAAGTTTTCCTTGTATCAGACCAAAATCTATCTCAATCGATTCTCCATGGTCCTAGTTCTGTCTTCTGGGACCAAACAGAACAAATCCATGGGACAGCCCTTTAGATGCTTCTTCTCATTGTTAAGCATTAAGAAATATATCCAGTTCCTGTTGGTGGAGTTGTGAACTGATCCAATCATTCAAGATAATAATTTGGCACTATGTCCAAGTGCATACCCTTTGATCCAGCAATGTCTCTACTTGGCTTGTATCCCAAAAAGATCATAAAAAGAGAAAAGGACCCACATGTGTGAAAATATTTGTAGCAGCCCTTTTGGTAATGGCAAAAACCTGGAACCTGAGTCAATGTCCATCAATTGGAGAATGTCTGAACAAGTTATGGTATATGAATATTATTGTTCTATAAGAAATGATCAGCAGGATGATATAAAGGCTGAGAGAGACTTACAGGAATTGATGCTGAGTGAAGTGAGAAGAACCAGGAGAACACTGCACACAACACCAGCAAGATTATACAATGATCAATTCTGTCATAAATGGCTCTTCTTAGCAGTGAAGTGATTCAGGCCAGTTTCAAAGGTCTTGTGATGGAGAGAGCTATCGGCACCGAAAGGGAGAACTGGGGACTGAATGTGGATCACATGATAATATTTTCACTTTAGTTGTTGTTTGCTTGCATGTTTTTCTTTCTCATTTTTTCCCTTTTTGATCTGATTTTTCTTGATAAATGGGGAAATATGTTAGAATTGTACATGTCTGGCATTTATTGGATTACTTGCCATCTAGGAGAGTGGGTAAAGGGAAGGGAGTGAATACATTTGGAACACAAGGGCTTGCAATAATGAATGTTGAAAATTATCTATGCATATGTTTTGAAAATAAAAGGTTTTAATTAAAAAAAGAAATATAACCAGTTCCTTTGACAATCTTCATGCAGCATGAACTTAAGGAGCTTTAACTCCTTAGCCATCCTCTATTCCTGAATACACTCCAGCTCATTGATGTCCTTTCTAAAATATGGTGCCCAGAATTGAACACAGACCTAAAGATGATCAGAGCAAAATATTGAGGAATATTGCCTCTCTAATTCTGGAACTCTGTGCCTCTCTAAATTCAGAGTTGTTCCCAGTTACATTGCTTTATTTGCCAGTCATATCACCTTATTGACTTAGTAGTCTCACAAGATAAGGAAAGGAGGGAGAAAGAAAAGAAAGGGAGCATATATTTAGCATCTATTATGTGCTAAGCACTTTGCAAATACTATCTCATTTGCTCCTCACACAACCCTATGAGGTAGGTATTTATTATTAATCTCTATTTTACATTTGAGGACATTGAAGTAAACAGAGTTTGTGAATTGCCTAGAATCATGTAGTTAGGAATAATAATAACAATAATGTTTATATAGCACTTAATCTGTACCAGACACTGAGTTAAGTATTTTATAATTATTATTCATTTGATCTTCATAATGACTCTGGGAGGTGATTATTCTTAACTCCATTTTACAGATAAAGAAACAGAGGTGATCAGAACTTAAGTGACTTGCTCTTAGATATACAGGTAGTGAGTGTCTGAGACTGGGCTTGAATTTAGGATTTCCTGACTCTAGGCTCAACACTATATCCACTGTAATACCTAATTGTCAATCAACAAAAATATTTTCTTTCTTTCCTTCTTTCTTTCTTTCTTTCTTTCCTTCTTTCCTTCTTTTTTTCTTCCTTCCTTTCTTTCTTTCTTTCTTTCTTTCTTTCTTTCTTTCTTTCTTTCTTTCTTTCTTTCTTTCTTTCTTTCTTT
>JAJPUD010012286.1:29459-50101 GCA_023553655.1 Myrmecobius fasciatus
TTTCTTTCTTTCTTTCTTTCTTTCTTTCTTTCTTTCTTTCTTTCTTTTTTAAAGATGACCTGCTTTCCACTCAGGCTTCTCCTGTCTTGTACTTATGTACTTTATTTTTTTTAAGTTAAGTATCATACTTTACTTATATCACATTTTAAATTTTAAGTTTCACCCCATTGTTTTAGTCTGGCAAGATTTATTTATGATCTTGACTCAATTGTTCCTAATCATATATCATCAGTCAATCTGAAATACATAACAATCTGTCTTAACGGATAGTCAATCTCAAAGTCAAGAAGCCCTGAATTAAAGTTTGGCTTGTGATATATTTTCTACATAATCCTGTGCAAATTAATTAACTTCTCTGTGTTAAGTAACTAAAATATTATAATTTGAAAAAAAAGATGCCTACATGCATTAGTATGTAAAGTTTCTTCATCTAATATGTTCCCTATATTAATTTCTATTTCTATTCCATCTATATGCCTTTAAATTACTTGACAAAAGTGTTAACAGCATAGGACCAAATTCAGATCCATTAGGCATTTCATTAGGATTTTACTCTGAGCTAACATGAAACTATTAATGACTACTTTGGGGCGCTGGTCATGTAGCCAATTTTCTATATTCTCATCTCTCCTATATCTCTATCTTGTACACAAGAAGAGCATGCAAGAATGTGTCAAGTCCTCAGATAAAGTCAAAGGAAAATGTATGTTCCTGATCTGCCATGATAGCAGCCCTATCAAAAAAAAGAGACAAAGTTAGTCTGGCATAACCTATTTTTTTTATTTTATTTTATTTGCATAACATATGTGTGGGTAATTCTTCAACAATAACCCTTACATAGCTTTCCGTTACAAATTTTTCCCCCCAACTTCCCCACCCCTTCCCTAGATGGCAGGATATCCACTACATGTTAATTATGTTAAAATATTGGCAAATCGAATATATGTATACATATTTCCAAACTTATCATTGTTGTGCAAGAAAAATCTTATCTACACAAACGATATATCAGATAAAGGAAACACAATGTAAGCAAACATCAATCAAGGAGTATGAGAACGTTATGTTGTGGTCCACATTTCGCATCCCTCTCTCTGGGTGTATATGGCTTTCTTCAGTGAACAATTGGAGGTGGTTTGAAACATATCATTGTTGAAGAGAGCCATGTCCATCAGAATTAATTGTCATATAGTACTGTTGTTGCCGTGTATAATGATCTCCTGGTTCTGCTCATTTCACTCAGCATCAGTTCATGTAAGTCTCTCCAGGCCTCTCTGAAATCATCTTGCTGGTCATTTCTTACAGAACAATAATATTCCACAATATTCATATACCATAATTTATTCAGTCATTCTCCAATTGAAGGGCATCTATTCAATTTCCAGTTTCTAGCCACTACAAAAAGGGCTGCCACAAACATTCTTGCACATGTGGGGCCTTTTCCTTTCTTTATGATTTCTTTGGGGTATAAGCCCAATAGAAATGGCATAACCTATTTTTGATGAAGCCAAATGGTGGTTCTTGGTGGTAACTGCCTGCTTTAATACATGTTTACAGATCTTTCTTTTAATAAATTCTAGAATTTTGACAATATTTGAAGCCAAACTCAATGATCTAGAGTTTACAGATTCTGTCCTCTGTCTTAAACAAAAGCAAGTAACATTTATCCTTCTCCAGCTCTGTGATCTCTCTCTTGTTCTCTAAATCTTGTTCTCAAATCTGACAGTTTCAGCTACCACAGCTACCAGTTCATTTCCAGTTCAGCCCCCAGTTTCTTCTATTTTGTGAGAAATAGGTATAGAATTTTTTGCATTTTTCCTCCTTTGGAAATATTAAATTAATTTTGTCTGGGATGATGAAAGGCATTGTTCATAGACTTTGTTGTTCAATGGCTGAAGATGTCCTGGATTTGATGTAGCAAAGTTCATTTGGAAAAACAAAAGGTCAAGAATTTCAAGGGGATTAATGAAAAAAAAGGCTGACGATGGTGGACTTGCTGTACCAGATCTAAAACAATATTATAAAGCAGCGATCATCAAAACCATTTGGTACTGGCTAAGAAATAGAGTAGTCGATCAGTGGAATAGGATAGAATCACAAGACAAACTAGGCAATAACTATAGCAATTTGGTTTTTTCATAAACCCAAAGATCCCAGCTTTTGGGATAAGTATTCACTATTTGACAAAAACTGCTGGGAAAACCGGAAACTAGTGTGGAAGAAATTAGGGCTTGACCCACATCTAACACCACATACCAAGATAAGATCTAAATGAGTTCATGATCTGGATATAAAGAGTGATACTATAAGTAAATTAGAGGAATGTAATATAGTTTACCTCTCAGACCTATGGAGATGGAATAAATTTATGTCCAAAGAAGAACTGGAACTCTTAATTGAAAACCAGATAGATAACTTTGACTATATTAAGTTAAAAAGTTTTTGTACAAACAAAATCAATGCAGACAAGATTAGGAGGGAAGCAATAAATTGGGAAATCATCTTTACATTTAAGGGTTCTGATAAAGGTCTCATCTCTAAAATATATAGAGAATTGTCTCATATTTATAAAAATTCAAGCCATTCTCCAATCAATAAATGGTCAAAGGATATGAACAGACAATTTTCAGAGGATGAAATTAAAACTATTTATAGTCATATGAAAAGGTGCTCCAAATCACTATTGATCAGAGAAATGCAAATCAAGACAACCCTGAGGTATCACTACACACCTGCCAGATTGGCTAAAATGACAGGAAAAGTTAATGATGAATGTTGGAGGGGTTGTGGGAGGGCTGGGACACTGATGCATTGTTGGTGGAGCTGTGAACGGATACAGCCATTCTGGAGAACAATTTGGAGCTATGCTCAAAAAGTTATCAAACTGTGCATACCCTTTGACCCAGCAGCATTTCTATTGGGCTTATATCCCAAAGAAATCATAAAGGAAGGAAAAGGCCCCACATGTGCAAGAATGTTTGTGGCAGCCCTTTTTGTAGTGGGTAGAAACTGGAAATTGAATAGATGCCCTTCAATTGGAGAATGGCTGAATAAATTACGGTATATGAATATTATGGAATATTATTGTTCTGTAAGAAATGACCAGCAAGATGATTTCAGAGAGGCCTGGAGAGACTTACATGAACTGATGCTGAGTGAAATGAGCAGAACCAGGAGATCATTATACACGGCAACAACAGTACTATATGACGATCAATTCTGATGGACATGGCTCTCTTCAACAATGAAATGTTTCAAACCACCTCCAATTGTTCACTGAAGAAAGCCATATACACCCAGAGAGAGGGATGTGAAATGTGGACCACAACATAACATTCTCATACTCCTTGATTGATGTTTGCTTACATTGTGTTTCCTTTATCTGATATATCGTTTGTGTACACAAGATTTTTCTTGCACAACAATGACAAGTTTGGAAATATGTATACATATATTCGATTTGCCAATATTTTAACATAATTAACATGTAGTGGATATCCTGCCATCTAGGGGAGGGGTGGGGAGTTGGGGGAAAAATTTGTAACGGAAAGCTATGTAAGGGTTATTGTTGAAGAATTACCCACACATATGTTATGCAAATAAAATTTAAAAAAATAAAATTAAAAAAAAAGATAATGTTCTTTATGAGTTATTCCCCAATTGATAAATGGTCAAAGAATATGAACAATTTTTAGATGATGAAATTAAAGCCATCTATAGTCACATGAAAAAAATGCTCTGAATCCCTATAGATAAGAGAAATGCAAATTAAAACAACTCTGAAGTATCATCCACACCTTTTAGATTGGCTAAAATGACAGGAAAAGATAATAATATTTTGGAGAGGATGTGGGAAAACTGAAACACTAATTCATTGTTGGTAAAATTGTGAAATGATCTAACTATTATGGAGAGCAATTTGGAACTATGCCCAAAGAGCTATAAAACTGTGCATACCTTTTGACCAACCAGTGCTACTACTGAGTCTGTATCCCAAAGAAATCATAAAGGAGAGAAAAGTACCCACATTTGCAAAAATGTTTTAGTAGCTCTTTTTATGGTAGCAAAAAATTGGAAAACAAGTAGACACCCATCAATTGGGAAAAGGCTGAATAATCTTTAGTATATAAAAGTATTGGAATATTATTTTTCTATTAAAATGATGAACAAGCTAATTTGAGAAAGGCCTAGAAAGATTTACATGAATGGATGCTGAGAGAAACAAGCAAAACCTGGAATACATTATACACAGTAACAGCAAGAATGTACAATGATCAACTATGAAAGACTTGATTCTTCTCACTGGTTCAGAGATCCAAGGCAATCCCAATAAACTTTGGATAGATATGTATTCAAAGTGTATTAAAAATCAAACAAATAAATGAAATTTTAAAAGAAATATTCTTTTGCTCTCCAAGCCTCTCATCTTCATAAATTTTCTTGAAAACATATAGTTTATTTCAGACAACAGAATGCGGCAAGTTCTCAAAAAAATGGGAGTGCTAGATAATCTAAGTTGTCTCCTGAGGAACTAATATGTGGGTCAATAAAGCAGATTTTACACAGAGCTACTGCTTGGTTTATAATTGGGAAAGGAGTACAATGAGATTGTCTATTATCATCTTGTTTATTTAACTTATTTGCAGAATACATCATGTGAGATTCCAAGCAGGATGAATCAAAAGATGGAATTAAGGTTATTAAGAGAAACAGCAAAAATTTCAAATAAGCAGATACTACTTTTATGGCAGAAAGTGAAGGAGAACTCAGTTGCCTATTGACTAAGGTGAAACAGGAGATTGTAAAACCTGGATTAATAACAGTAAACAGAGAAATTTAAGATCATAGTAGCTGATCCCATAACTTCCTGGCAAATAGAGAAAAAAGAAATGGAGGCAGGGCCAGATTTCCTATTCTTAGGCTCAAAGAACATTGCAAATGGCAATTGTGGCCACAAAATTAGAAAATACTTATTTTTAGAGGGAAAGATATGTGAAATTTGGACAGCATACTAAAAAGCAGAAAAATCACCTTGCTTACAAAGTTCTGTCTAGTCAAACCTATGGTTTTTCCAGTAGCAATATATGATTGTGAGAGTCAAAGTGTGACAAAAGTTGAGCACCACAGAATCAATGCCTTTGAACTGTAGTGCTAGGTAAGACTTTTGAGAGTCCCTTGGTCAGCAAGGAGATAAAACCAGTAACTAAATAATTCAAGATATTCATTGTAAAGTCAAATACTAAAGCTGAAGCTTAAATATTTTGGCCTTATAATGAGAAGATGGCACTCATTAGAAAAGACTTTGGTGTTGGGAAAGATTGAAGACACTAGAAGAAGGAGATGGTAAAGGATGAAATGGATAATTAGTACCATAGAACCAATGAATAGACTTTGGAAAATAATGGAGGATAGAAGAGTCTGGCATACTATGATCCATAAGATTGCAAAGAATTAGAAACAACTTAAGTACCAAACAAAAAAAAATACCACTTTCTCATAGCCATATTTCAGTCATAATTGCCAGTCAACCAAAGCTCTGTCAGATTAAATACATTCTTTTCTCCATTGTGAGCTATCACATTAATTATTCTCCATACTCTGTACAATTGTGTATGCTCATATGAGACTATGTGTTCATTGCTTCTTTCTTAATTCTTTCTAGGAGACAGAATCCTAACAAAATTTTGGATGTCACAATTGCTTTCCTTCTTTTTACCCTGCAACTATCCTACATGGAAATTGATTCCATTAGATATACAATTATATATGGGCACTTTTCTTTACTCTCTCCATCCTTCCCACTTCCTTTTCAGTTTAAAGTCCTTTTAATTATATTTGTAAAATTCCAAAGAAATACATCACACTCTAAGCACTGACGCTATTTTTATATGGAAAAATTTGATGACAGACTTTCCAGTAATCTTCCACCTTCTTCACAACCACTATAACTGAGCTAGAAATCTCAAGATAGTATTGAGATGCCTTTAACCTTATGAAGGTTGAAAGTGATATGAACTCTTCCAAAGCGCTATCTAGTGGGGATTGCCCAATGACCACAAGTATCCACCGGCATATCTCCAAAGATGTGAAATGTTTTTCACTTTTTTTTCTTCAGCTTTTTATTATTATTATTATAAAGCTTTTTATTTACAAAATATATGAGTGATTTTTCTACATTGACCTTTGCAAAAACTTTTTTTCCCAAGCTTTTCCCCTCCTTTCCCCTACCCCCCACCCCTAGATGACAGGTAATCTAATACATGCTAAGTAGATAAATTATATGACAAATACAATACATGTATACATATCTATACAGTTATCTTACTGCACAAGAAACATCAGATCTAGAAAGAGAAGAAGAAAAAACAACCTAAGAAGGAAAACAAAATGCATGGAAATATTCATAGAAAGCGTTAAAATGCTGTGTTGTGGTTCACAGTCAATTCCCACGGGCCTCTCTCTGGATGTATATGACTATCTTCATCGCTGAACAATAGGAACTGGTTTGAATCACATCATTGTTGAAGAGAACCACGTCCATCAGAATTGATCATCGTATAGTCTTGTTGCTGTGTATAATGTCCTCCTGGCTCTGCTGATTTCACTCAGCATCAGTTCATGCAAGTCTCTCCAGGCCTCTCTGAAATCCTCCTGTCGGTCGTTTCTTACAGAACAATAACATTCCATAACATTCATATACCATAATTTATTCAGCCATTCTCCAATTGATGGGCATCCTTTCAATTTCCAGTTTCTTGCCACTACAAAAAGGGCTGCTACAAACATTTTTGCACATGTGGGTCCCTTTCCCTCCTTTAAAATCTCTTTGGGATATAAGCCCGGGAGAAACACTGTTGGGTCAAATGGTATGCACAGTTGGATAACTTTTTGAGCATAGTTCCAAATTGCTCTCCAGAATGGTTGGATCCGTTCACAGTTCCACCAACAATGTATCAATGTCCCAGTTTTCCCACATCCCCTCCAACAGTTATCATTATCATTTCCTGTCATTTTAGCCAATCTGACAAGTGTGTAGTGGTATCTCAGAGTTGTCTTAATTTGCATTTCTCAGATCAATAGTGACTTGGAGCACCTTTTCATGTGACCAGAAATAGTTTCAATTTCTTCGTCTGAAAATTGTCTGTTCATAACTTTTGACCATTTATCCATTGGAGAATGGCTTGAATTCTTATATATTTGAGTCAATTCTCTATATATTTTAGAAATGAGGCCTTTATCAGAACCTTTGGATGTAAAAATAGTTTCCCAGTTTACTGCTACCCTTCTAATCTTGTCTGCATTCATTTTGTTTGTACAAAAACTTTTTAACTTGATATAGTCAAACTTATCTATTTTGTGATTAATGATGACCTCTAGTTCTTCTTTGGTCACAAATTCCTTCCCCCTCCACAGGTCTGAGAGGTAAACCATCCTACATTGTTCTAATTTGTTTATAATATCATTCTTTATGCCTAGATCATGAACCCGAAATGTTTTTCACTTAAGAATTCAACATAATCTTAAGGCTTAATAGCAGAACTTCACACCACTGAGTGCAGGTTCAGCAGGATCTTCCTCAATTTTTAGCTGTTTGGTCCAACATTGTTTCCTGAAATGAAATTTCATTTGGACCAAAGGACATCTTTAAATTGAATTTCAAAGTTTGTAAAACTGCTTTGTACTACACTAAATTAATTTTCTATAAACATCAGTTTCTATAGGTTATTAATATGTTCTATAGGTTGTTAGGGAGATCAAGGATGAAAATCTAAGAGTTCATTTGCCAAAATTTATATTTCAAATGTGAGTAGACCTTCTTTTACCTGTTTTTGGATCAAATGAGAGAATATCTGTAGAAAAGCTTAACACAAGACCACTGCTAAATAAATTATTATTTCTTTTCCTTTCCATTTTTGGTAGTGTTAAATCCTGACAAGAAATCTGTGCTTTTCATCCTTAATTCTTTGGTATTGCTTTGTAAAGACATTAGTCCCCAAAGATTATAATCCTAGAGTGATTGTAGAAAGCTTTTTTTATGTCTTTCACCAAATATTAGGACAAATGTTAAAAACAAAAACACAGCAATACAAAATCTATTTGTTTTTGCATCATACAAAATTTCAAGATATTAATCTAAGTTATAAACAAATAGAATCAAGTTTTATCAATACTATTTTCATAATGGGCACATTAGCTGTGTTTGGTGCTGAAGCAATTCTATTTGGCATTTATATTAAAAAAAACTGTGTCCACCTTGCAAAAAGATATCTTACGAAGTTTAAAAATGAATAGATAACTATTTTTGTCAGTTTATGAATGAAAAGAATCTTTCCCTAGTTTTTTTTAAAAAAATTGAATACAAACTGTCTGACCACTGAGGACAGAAATATTAAGTTAAATCTTGAAAATATATCAATAAAAATTTTCATGGTTTTTCCCCCACCCAGATAAATCTAGAAACAGCTGAATCTGGCTCACTTCTAAATTATTCATATAAATTCATTTGTGAGAAAACAAAGCAACTGTATTTTTAAAAGAAACAAATTCATTTTAATAACATAAGTATGTAGAATTACAAGCTGAGTTCCATAGAGTGGCATAAATTCACAGCATCAACTAGAAGTCCTTGTAATATAATAGAGTAATACAATCTTTGATTAAGCTTGTGTCAGCATTTCCTCTCACACCACTTCTTTATTAAGGAATTTGATGTGATCCATTAATTCTTACACTTAGTCTCTTCAGCAGTCAGCATGTCCTAGGAATACTTGTTTCATTATGCCATGGCCAGTTCATGATTTCTGTCTGATCCCAGCTTAGAATTTTCTACCAATTAATGTGAACTCAGGAACAATTTTGCTTATTTCACATGCCAGAAACTTTATGCTTAAGATTCTGCAAGTTAAGTTTCAGCAATATGTGTTTTGAAAAGTAGCAAAAAGCCAGGCTGTTTTTCAGAGACAAAAGAACTAGAGACCAAATTGCCAACATTTGCTGAATTAAAGAGAAAGCAAAGGAGTTCCAGGGCGGGGGCTGGGGGGATCTAATTCTTCATTGACTACATCAATTGACTGTATAAATCATAACAAAATATGAGTAATCCTTAAAGAGATGGAAGTACTTTATCATTTTACTTGTCTCTTAAGGAACCTGTATGCAGGGCAAGAAAAAAAAAACTGAACATGGAGCAACTTATTTCCACAAAGGAATATTACAGGGTTATATATGGTCATCTAATTTATTCAATTTATATGCAGAGTACATCATACAAAAATGCCAGGCAGAATGAATCAAGATTTGGAATTAAAGTTGCTGGGAGAAATATCAACAATATCAGATATGCAGATGATACCACTCTGGAAGGAGAAAGTGAAAAGAGATTAAGAGGCCTCTTCTATGGTGAAAGAAGTGGGTATTCACTTGAAAATTAACATTTAGGGACAGGTAGGTAGTGCAGTGGATAGAGCACCAGCCCTGAAGTCAGGAGGACCTGAGTTTAAATCTGTTCTCAAACACTTAACACTTCCTGGCTGTGTTATCCTGGACAAGTCACTTAACCCCAATTGCCTCAGCAAAAATAACAATAATAATAATAAATTAAATTTTTAAAAGAAAATTAATGTTAAAAAAAAGCCTAAGATCATAATAACTGCACCCATCATTTCCTGGCAAATAGAGGTAGAAGAAATGGAGGCAGTATGAGATTTTATATTCTTGGGCTCAAAGATCACTGCAGATAGTGACTGAAGCCATGAAATTTGAAAAAGCTTGTTCCTTAGAGGGAGTTATGTCAAATATAGACAGCATAATAAAAAGTAGAGAAATCACCTTGCTGACAAAAGTCTGTCTATTTAAACCTATGGTTTTTTTCAATTGCAATGTATGACTATGAGAGCTGAGTTATAAAGAAAGCTGATCAAACACCTTTGAACTATAGTATTAGATAAGACTTTTGAGAGTCTCTTGGTCAGCAAATAGGTCAAATCAGTCACTACTTGAAGATAATAATTCAAGTTATTCACTGTAAGGTCAAATACTGAAACTGAAGTTTAAAAAGTTGGGACTCAAAGGGAAAGACCTTGATGTTAAAAAAGACTGAAGATGGCAGAGGATAAGATGGATAAATAGTGTCATGAAAACAATAAACATGAACTTGAATAGGCTGTGAGAGATAGTGAAGAACAGAAGGGTCTGGCATGCTACAATCCATGGGATCTTGAAGAATTAGACACAAGTGAACAACAAAATAACAGGAACTGAATACAGATATTATCTTCCTAAAAACATTCTGTTTTTCCTCCTTGGTCTTTTTCCTGGTGTATTTTTGTTGTTCTTAGATTCAGGGACAGTTAAATGGCATAGGAAACAGGGCACTGGGCATAGAGTCAGGAAGACCTGAGTTCAAATTTGACCTCAGATATCTACTAGCTGTGTGACACTAGACAAGTAATTTAACCTCTCTACCTCAGTTTACTCCACTATATAAAGGAACAATACTTCTTTCCAGGGCTGTTATGAGGATTCGTTGCTTGACTCACTCATTCTTTGGGATTAGATTATTTATTTTCTGATTAGTTTTTAGTCTATCTTTCCCTGTATCTTTATTGTATATAACTTTTAATGCATTATGATCAAAAATGCTACATTTACTATGTCCACTTTTCTGCATTTGATTGTGAGGTTTTTAATAACACATGGTCAGCTTTAGTGAAGCTGCCACAGACTTTTGAGGGAGGGAAAGAGTATATTCCTTTCTATCCAATTCAATTTTGTCCAGATGTCTATCATATCTAATTTTTTTAAAGATTCTATTAACTTGCTTAAATTCTTTCTTGTTAATTTTTTGGTTAGATTTATCTAATTCTGAGGGGAGGAGGTTGAGGTTTCCCACCCACAATATAGTTTTGCTATCAATTTCTTCCTATAATGAGCTGAACTTCTCTGAGAATTTGAATGGTGTACTCTTTTGGTGCATATATATTTAGTATTACTATTATTTCATTATCTATGATATCTTTTAACAAGATGTACCTTCCTTTCTTAACTCCTTAAATTAGATGTATTTTTGCTTTTGCCTTGTCTGAAATTGGAATTGCTACACCTTTTTTTTTTGTTTTTGCTTCGTTGAAGCATAATATATTTTGCTCCAGCCTTTTACACTTACTCTGAGTGTATCTCTCTGTTTCAAATGTGTTTCTTGGAAACTACAAATCCTAACATTCTGGTTTTTGATTCTGATGCTCATTTCCACTTCATGGAAGAGTTCATGCCATTCAGATCACAATTATGATTATCAGCTGTGTACTTCCCTCCATCCTATTTTCTCTCCTGTTTATACTTTTTTCTCTCTTTTCACCCTGTCCCTCCTCACAGTATTTTGGCTGCTCTCTCCCTCAATCTAAAGGTAAACTTTCTTTTCCCTCTTTCTTTTACTGTTTTTGCGTTTGCTTTTATCCAGTCTCTCCTTTTTTTCACCCTTTCTCCTCTCACTTCCCTATAGGAAGATAAATTTCTATACCCAACTGGATGTGTATGTTATTCCCTCTGAGCCAAATCTTCAAACAATACTCATCCACCTCCCTTCTTTCCCTGTACTGTAACAGGTCTTTTCTGTTCTTTATGTAATCTAACTTATCCCATTTTACCTCCCCTTTCCTTTTCTCTCAAAACAATTTTTTCTACCCATTAATGTCTTTTAAAAAATATCATCATATTAAAGTTAATGTATACCCACCCTGCTTGTCCATGTATACGGCTTTTTCCTGCCCTGATAAAATATACAGTTCTCAAAAGTTACAAATATCATCTTTTTGTGTAGGGATGTAAATAATTTAATAATTAAATAACTTGGTTTTTTCCCTTTTCTGTTTACCTTTTTATGCTTCTATTGAGCCTTGTATTTGAAGATCAGTTTTTTGTATAGTTCTTTTCATTAGCAATTAATGAAAGTTCTCTCCTTCATTGAAAGGAAGGAACTTCTCTCCTGAAATATTATCCTCAGTGAAACTGAGTAGTTGATTCTTGGTTCTAATCCAAGGTTGTTTGCCCTCCAGAATATAGTATTTCAGGTCCTCCAATCCTTTATTATAAAAGTCACCAACTTCTGGATAATCCTGACTATGGCTTCTCAATACTTGAATTGTCCCCCCCCCCCCCGCCTTTAGTCACTTGTAGTATTTTCTCTTTGACCTTGAAGTTTTGGAACTCAGTTATAATGTTTCTCAGAGTTTTCCTTGTAGGATTTCTTTCAGGTGGTGATTAATGGATACTTCCAATGACTATTTTGCCCTCTACTTCTATCATATTGAGGCAGTTTTCTTTGATGATTTCTTGGAAAATACTATCCAGGCACTTTTTCTGATAAAAACTTTCATATTTTCAGTGATTCTTAAATTGTTTCTCCTGGATCTATTTTCTCAGTCAGTTGTTTTTCCAATGAAGTATTTTGCATTTTCTTCTTTTTTTCATTTTGACATTTATGGTGTCTCATCATTAGCTTCTATTTGCTCAATTCTAGTTTTTATTTTTTTATTTTTTTATTAATACTTTTTATTTGCAAAACATATGTATGGGTAATTACTAAACATTAACCCTTACAAAGCTTTCTGTTACAAATTTTTCCCCCCTACTCCCCACCTCTCCCCTAGATAGTAGGATATCCACTACATGATAATTATGTTAGAATACTTAAGTCGAATATATGTATAGTTACTGCCACACATCATTTTTTTGTTCAGGAGAAATCGTATCTATAAGAGAGAATAATCCGATAAAGGAAATACAATGCCAGCAAACATCAATAGAGAACATGAAAATGTTATGTTGTGGTCCACATTTCACATCCCTCACTCTGAGTGTATATGGCCTTCTTCACTGCACAATTGTAATTGGTTTGAACATTTCATTGTTGAAGAGAGTCGTGTCCATTAGAACTGATCCTTATATAGTACTGTTGTTGCCGTGTACAACGATTCTGCTCATCTCACTCAGCATCAGTTCATGCAAGTCTCTCCAGGCCTCTCTGAAATCGTCCTGTTGGTCGTTTCTTACAGAGCAATAATATTCCATAACATTCATATACCGTAATTTATTCAGCCACTCTCCAATTGATGGTCATCTACTCAGTTTCCACTTTCTAGCCACCACAAAAAGAGCTGCCACAAACATTCTTGCACATGTGGGGCCCTTTCCTTCTTTTATGATTTCTTTGGGATATAAGCCCAATAGAAATGCTGCTGGGTCAAAGGGTATGCACAGTTTGATAAGTTTTTGAGCATAGCTCCAAATTGCTCCCCAGAATGGTTGGATCCGTTCACAGCTCCACCAACAATGCATCAGTGTCCCAGTGTTCCCACATCCCCTCCAACATTCATCATTATCTTTTCCTGTCATTTTAGCCAATCTGACAGGTGTGTAGTCGTACCTCAGAGTTGTCTTAATTTGCATTTCTCTGATCAATAGTGATTTGGAGCACCTTTTTATATGATTATAAATAGTTTTAATTTCTTCATCTGAAAATTGTCTGTTCATATCCTTTGACCATTTATCAATTGGAGAATGGCTTGAATTTTTATAAATGTGAGACAATTCTCTACATATCTTAGAGATGAGACCTTTATCAGAACCCCTAAATGTAAAGATGATTTCCCAATTTGATGCTTCCCTCCTAATCTTGTCTGCATTAGTTTTGTTAGTACAGAAACTTTTTAACTTAATATAATCAAAATTATCTATCTGGTGTTCAATTAAGAGTTCCAGATCTTCCCTGGACATAAATTTATTCCATCTCCACAGGTCTGAGAGGTAAACTATCCCATGTTCCTCTAATTTGGTTATAACATCACTCTTTATATGTAAATCATGAACCCATTTAGATCTTATCTTGGTGTGCGGTGTTAGGTGTGGGTCCAGCCTTAGTTTCTTCCACACTAGTTTCCAATTATCCCAGCAGTTTTTGCTGAATAGTGAGGACTTATCCCAAAAGCTGGGGTCTTTGGGTTTATCAAACACTAATCAATTCTAGTTTTTAATGTATGATTTTCTTCATTTAGCTTTGATACCTTCTTATCCATTTGATTAATTCTACTTTTAAAGATGTTATTTTCTTAAGTGTATTTTTTTATTTGGCTAATTGTATTTTTAAGGAATTGTTTTCCCTGAGACACTGATACATTTTTGGTGGAACTGTGAACAAATCCAACCATTCTGGAGAGCAATTTGGAAATATGCTCAAAAAGTTATCAAAATATGCATACCCTTTGAACCAGGAGTGTTTCTACTGGGCCTATATCCCAAAGAGATCTTAGAGGAGGGAAAGGGACCCACATGTGCAAGAATGTTTGTGGCAGCCCGAAACTGAATGAATGCCCATCAATTGGAGAGTGGCTGAATAAATTATGGTATATGAATTTTTTTCTTTTTAGATCCGATTTTCTTGTGCAGCAAGATAACTGTAAAAACATATTGTATTTGTTATATATTTTAACATATTTAATATGTATTAGATTGCCTGCCATCTAGGGTAGGAGGTGGGGGGAAGGAGGGAAAAATTTGGAACAAAAAGTTTTGCAAGGTCAAAGTTGAAAAATCACCCATGAATATCCTTTGCAAATAAAAAGCTTATTAAAAAAAACAGAAAGAAAGAAAGGAATTGTTTTCCCTTTTCAGGTTGTTCACTCTCTATCATACTTCTCATTTCTTTTCCTAATTTTTCTTCTTCCCTCTCTTATTTGACTTTTAAATTCTTTATGATTTCTAAGAAGGCTCTTTGAGCTTGAGAACAATTCATATCCCTCTTTGAGATTTTGCATGTGGGAATTTTGTCCTCTTCTGAGTTGTCTTCCCTGGTCTTCCCTGTCACCATAGTAGTTTTCTAGGTGAAGATTCTTTTTTATTTCTTGCTCATTTTTTTCTTTCTATTTTTCTTTTTTTTTCCCTTTGGTGATTTGCCCACAGTGGTAATCCCACCTGTTATTGTCTGGTTTCCTGAGCTGGAAATTTGCTTTCTGCATTGGAACTAGAGGCTGTTTCACTGGTCTACTACCTCCTATTGAGCCAAGACTGTCCCAGTTGTGGATTCATGTTGTGATTAAGACCCTCCTACTGTGTTGCCCAGACACCAACTCTCCGGGATTGCAATCCTTTTCACCTCAGTGAGACTGAACTTTTTTGAAGGCCTTCCAACCTATCATGAGCTAGAAAATGTTTTCATTCTGTCTCTTTGTAACCTCTGTCATTCTACTCTTTGTTCAGATGTTTGGTTTTATGTTGTTTTTGAGAGAAACGGAGAGAATTCAAGTAGCTTCCTGGCTTTAATCCACCAAGTTGTCTCCTCTAGTAGGAACAACATGCAACATGTTTTTTTATATAGACCAATCATCAAAAATGGATCATCCAAAAGAAACTACAGTGAATGTATCTCAGGAGAAAACATTCTAAGGAAATATGTAAAATAACTAAGAGTTCACCAAACTCAAAAAAAAAAGATAAAAGCAAAATATTATAATGTAAAGAGAATGCAATGCAAAGCAGGAGACTCTGGGATTCTAGTGCTACCAATAATTGGATATGTAACATTGACCAAGAGACTTGACAATGTGAGCCTCACTTTCATCCTCTGTTAAGAAAGAGAGAGAGAGACAGAGAGAGAGAAAAAACAGAGACAGAGAAATAGAGACAGAGATACAGAGGCAGAGACACAAAGAGACAGAGATGGAAAAACTTATGCCCTTCATAGGTTCTTTCCAGAATCAATGCCCTATTATTCTTTTATCTAGACCTCTTTGGGGTCTTTTCTAAATTAGCAGATCCGTTATACCTCAACTATCTGCACTACTACAAATGAGTGGTACAGTTGCATTTATGTTGATTTTGGAGGATTAGGATTTCATTTACATCTCTGCCACTAAATAACTGTGTGATAATCATAAGCAAGGTATTACTTTCCTTTCTTTAAGCTCTAGTTTTTTCACATGTCAACTAACAGGTTTGTACAATATGATCTTGAAGGACCTTTCCATCCCTAAGGACCCCAAAATCTTTGTGGTAACCTTAGTGGAATGTGATAATAGAATCCAAGTCAATTAACCTGCATTTCCTTTACTAATTCTCAATTTTTTTGTTACACTGAAATGCATTTACACTCCTGATTCAGACCTTCCAGTTCTATTCCTACTGTGAAGAAAAAAAAAGTGCTTAAGCTATCTTGGGATTTTTCAAGATGCCGTGCATCTTGTGCTTGTATGATCATAAGACAGTCTGCACTTTGGTTTATATAACTTGCATTGTAATGCATGAGTTAGTTCTTATGGAGAGTTTCAAGGCATGTTAACATGCATATGCTTAAAGGAAAAGCAGTCATAAATTACAGAATCCTCTATCATGAAGGTTTGCCCAGTCTTGGCTCACTATTTCCTCCAAATCATTTTCTTTCCTGATATAAATGTTTTGTTGAGTTTTGTTCATTGCCAAAGCAAAGGTTTACTGCCCCATTATAATGGTTTATACTGGCTACAGAAATAATTTCCCATTCAGGGCTTAGTCAAAAATGGTTTCTGTTGACATGACTCAGACCCAGACGCATTCTTGCCGTCATATTCTTTTCAACATATTTCTAAAAAAATTATGACATATGTCTGCCTGGAAGCCAGATACCTTCTCCATAATGACTTAGAAATTCCTCTAACCTATCACCAATTTTATGTGTGCTAAAAGGCCCAATATAGACATGGAGTTATTTTAACAATAGATAATTGATCTTAGAATCCCAGAACAATTACATGCATATTAGCTGTTTCATAAATACCTGTGATTAATTAAAATATAAAACAAATTAAAAAAACTTAGTAATTGAAATTTTAAGGAAATATGGACTTGCAATCATTTGAAAGATGAGCATTTAGAACAGAAGGACTTAGAATCTTAGAACAGAAGTTGAGAAGGAGAAATAAAGTGATGAAACTCAAGATAGAAGTTAGTTATATGGTTACAAATGTAGGGGAAATTTTTACATCTTTTCCCTAAGGGAAAAAAATCCAGAAAAAAAATTATCTAATATCTGAATAACTTTTTATGAAACTTTAAAAAATGTATTTGAAATGCCAAGTTCAATCCAAATACATTTAATTCAAGAAACATGCATTGACTAAGTACTACGAATATGTGGCCAAAGACTTGTAGGAAATATTTTGAAAAATAAATAAATATATATGTATATATATATGTGTGTGTGTGTGTGTGTGTGTGTACATATACATATTAATAGTCTTTTATCATAAAGTTTACAATCTAGTATTGGAGGAAGGAAATATAAAATAAGACAACTAAAAATAACTTCAATAAAAACAGCCTCACATATAATATATAAATTAGTGGTTGCTAGCATATTTTTGCTATATGTATTAGGAGAAAGGGAATTTAATATAAAGTAAAAATTAGTATGTTTTTTTTTAATGTAGGATTTAGATTCAGAAAAAATCACCTCAAATTTTGACTTTACTGCTTTCTGATTGTGTGACCCTGGCAAGTTATTTGATTTCTTTATACTTGAGATTTCTCATCTGTAAAATAATAAGATTACATTATGTGAATTATAAATTTGCTCTTTTATTCAAAAAATCTATGATCCTTTGATCATTTCTGAGATTCAATTTGTCAAAAAGTCTGTTACAAGGGTGTTCTCATCTTCCATAGTTAATAATCAAGGAATCACAAATTTGGAAAGGACATTAATGTCCTTTGAGTTCTGGGATGTTTAGCCTTTTGTGTTTCATGAAACTCTCTGAGAGTTTGGTGACAATTATGGGCCCTTCTCAAAATAGCATTCTATTGCCTACATTCATATTTGAAGAAAATGCTCATTTTTAGTTAGAAGTCAGAAAAATAAAGATTTTTTTTCCCCATACAAGTTCATGGAACTTCTGAATTCTATCCACAACTTCTATGAATCCTAAGTTAAAAACCAATGATCTAATCCAATCCATATCAAAGAAGAGAAAAAGGAAAGGAGGGAATGAAGCAGGAAGGAAGGGAAGAAGAAAAAAAAATCTATTGTGAAACATACCTGACAAATAAATGTTCTTTGCTTAAAGACTGATTGTCTTCAAGTGAGAAGAAACCAAGAGTGTTCTAGGACAAAGTCATAATGGATTCCTGGAAAGCAAAACATATTGGTAAATTTTTATTTGAGCATTCACACTTTAGAAATCAGGGTTTGATTTATTGTTGTTTTTATTGTGTAATAGACCTTTAAAAATTATGGAGAAATGTTAATAAGGCTGATTAAACTTAAAAGTGTTCCCTACTTACATTTTTTTCTAAAGTTGGTTTTTAAATATTTTATTAAAACATACATTCATCACCTCCAAAGGCAGCCCATTACACTTTTGCTGTGGTTCAGTTATTTTCTTAGTCATGTCTGACTCTTTGTGACCCCCATTTGGGGTTTTCTTAGCAAATATACTAGAGAGATTTGCCATTTCCTTCTCCAGTTCATTTTTTACAGATGAGAAAACTGAGGAAGTGATGCCCATTATCACCCAGCTAGGTACTGTCTGAGGTCAATTTTAACTCAGGTAGATGAGTCTTGCTGCTTCTACTTTTGAATAACTATAATTTTAAGGAACTTTTTAAAAATAAATAATAACTTTTATTATCAAAATATATGCAAAGATAGTTTTCAAGATTCACCCTTGCAAAAGTTTGTATTCCATATGTTTCTCCCTCTTTTCTCCTCACCATCTCTCCTAGGCCGCAAATAATCCAATACATGTTGGATTCTTCTATACATAATTACAATTTATCATGTTGCACAAGAAAAATCAGATCAAAAAGGGGAAAATATAGTAAAGGAAACAAAAATCAAGCAAACAACAACAAAAGGGAAGATACTATGTTGTAATCTACACTCAGTCTCCACAATCCTCTCAATGAGTGTAGATGGCTCTCTTCATCAGAAGACCATTGGAATTGGCTTGAATCACCGCATTGTATTTTTTTTTAATTTTATTTTATTTGCCAAACATATGTATGGGTAATTCTTCAACATTAACCCTTACATAGCTTTCTGTTACAGATTTTTCCTCACGACTCCCCACCCCTCCCCTAGATGGCAGGATATCCACTACATGTTAATTATGTTAAAATACTTGGCAAATCGAATACATGTATACATATTTCCAAACTTATCATTGTTGTGCAAGAAAAATCGTATCTACACAAAAGACATATCAGTTAAAGGAAACACAATTTAAGCAAACATCAATCAAGAGTATGAGAATGTTATGTTGTGGTCCACATTTCACGTCCCTCTCTCTGGGTGTATATGGCTTTCCTCAGTGAACAATTGGAAGTGGTTTGAAATATTTCATTGTTGAAAGAGAGTCATGTCCATCAGAATTGATCGTTATATAGTATTGTTGTTGCCGTGTATAATGATCTCCTGGTTCTGCTCATTTCACTCAGCATCAGTTCATGCAAGTCACTCCAGGCCTCTCTGAAATCATCCCACTGGTCATTTCTTACAGAACAATAATATTCCATAATATTCATATGCCATAATTTATTCAGCCATTCTCCAATTGAAGGGCATCCATTCAGTTTCCAGTTTCTAGCCACTACAAAAAGGGCTGCCACAAACATTCTTGCACATGTGGGGCCCTTTCCTTCCTTTATGATTTCTTTGGGATATAAGCCCAATAGAAATGCTGCTGGGTCAAAGGGTATGCACAGTTTGATAACTTTTTGAGCATAGCTCCAAAATGCTCTCCAGAATGGCTGTATCCGTTCACAGCTCCACCAACAATGCATCAGAGTCCCAGCCCTCCCACATCCCCTCCAACATTCATCATTAACTTTTCCTGTCATTTTAGCCAATCTGGCAGGTGTGTAGTGATACCTCAGGGTTGTCTTGATTTGCATTTCTCTGATCAATAGTGATTTGGAGCACTTTTTCATATGACTACAAATAGTTTTAATTTCATCCTCTGAAAATTGTCTGTTCATATCCTTTGACCATTTTTCGATTGGAAAATGGCTTGAATTTTTATAAATATGAGACAATTCTCTATATATTTTAGAAATGAGACCTTTATCAGAGCCCTTAAATGTAAAGATGATTACCCAATTTATTGCTTCCCTCCTGATCTTGACTGCATTGGTTTTGTTTGTACAAAAACTTTTTAACTTAATATAGTCAAAGTTATCTATCTGGTTTTCAATTAAGAGTTCCAGTTCTTCTTTGGACATAAATTTATTCCATCTCCATAGGTCTGAGAGGTAAACTATATTATGTTCCTCTAATTTACTTATAGTATCACTCTTTATATCCAGATCATGAACCCATTTAGAACTTATCTTGGTATGTGGTGTTAGATGTGGGTCAAGCCCTAATTTCTTCCACACTAGTTTCCAATTTTCCCAGCAGTTTTTGTCAAATAGTGAGTACTTATCCCAGAAGCTGGGGTCTTTGGGTTTATCAAAGACTAAATTGCTATAGTTATTGCCTAGTTTGTCTTGTGATTCTATCCTATTCCATTGATCGACTACTCTATTTCTTAGCCAATACCACATGGTTTTGATGACCGCTGCTTTGTAATATAGTTTTAGGTCTGGTACAGCAAGTCCACCATCATCAGCCTTTTTTT
>JAJPUD010012287.1:0-21632 GCA_023553655.1 Myrmecobius fasciatus
AGCTTGGGAAAAAAGTTTTTGCAAAGGTCAATGTTGAAAAATCACTCTTATGTTTTGTAAATAAAAAGCTTTATATTAAAAAAAAAGATAGAAACATATCTGTTATGTGAAATGACGATGAGCAAGAGGCAAACATTATATTATTTCAGTTTTTAAAATTACATTGTTACAATATTAGGCAATAAAGTAAGTTAGTTGTTAAAATAGTATCAGTAATAAATTTGGAACTATGCTAAAAGAGCTATCAAACTGTGCATCTTTTGATCCAGCATTATCTCTACTGGATCTGATTCCAAAGAGATCTTAAAAAAGGGAAAGGGTCCCATGTGTGCAAAACTGTTTGTAGAAGCCCTTTTTGTAGTGACAAGGAACTGGAAACTGAATGGATGTCCATCAGTTGGGGGATGGCTGAATAAGTTATGGTTTATGAATGCTATAGAATATCATTGTTCTATAAGAAATGATCAGCAGGATGATTTCAGAAAGGCCTGGAGAAAGTATTATGAACTGATTGATGATAAGTGAAGTGAATAGAACCAAAAGAACATTGTACACATCAACAACAAGATTATGTTATGATCAATTCTGATGGACATGTCTTTTCAATAATGAGGTGATTCAGGTCAATTCCAATAGATTTGTGATGAAGAGAGCCATCTGCCTCCAGAAAGGGGATTGAATGTGGATCATAACATAGTAATTTCACTTTTTTTGTTGTTTGCTTCCTTTTTTTTACCTTTTTGATCTGATTTTTCTTTTGCAGCATGATAAATGTAGAAATATGTACAGAAGAATCGCACATGTTTTACATACATCAAATTACTTGTGGTTTAGGGAGAGGATGGGAGAAGGGAGGGAGAATATTTGGAATACAAGGTTTTACAAGGGTGAATGTTGAAAATTATCTTTGCATATATTTTGAAAATAAAAAACTTTTGTTAAAAATAGTGATGAGGGGCAGCTAGGTGGTGTAGTGAATAGAGTACCAGCCCTGAAGTCAGGAAATCCTGTATTCAAATCTGACCACAGACACTTAATACTTCCTAGCTGTGTGACCCTGGGCAAATCACTTAACCCCAATTGCCTCAGAGAAAAATAAATAAATAAATAAAAAATAAAAATAGTGATGAACCATATTATCTACCTCCAGAGAAAGAACAGATGTTGTCTGAAAACAAAATTTCACTTTCTTTTCTTTTATTATTTAAATCTTCTTGTACAAAATGAATAATATGAAAATAGTTTACACTGTTGCACATGCATAACCTATATAAGATCACATCATATTAGTAGGAGTATAGGAGAGTGAGGAAAGGAGGAATAGAATTTGGAAATCAAAACTTTAAAAAAATCTTTAAAATTATTTTAACATGTAAATGGGGAAAATAAAATGTTATTAAAAAGATAATAGCTGTCTTAAAGTATGCAAGGAGCTATCATGTGTAAATGGGAATAGAATTGTTCTTTTTGGATCAAGCTGATCCAAAAGCAAAAGATAGAAGTTGCAGAAACGATTTTGTTGCATTGTAATGAAAAGCTTCCTAACATTTGAATTGTTCAATACTGAAACAATTTTTCAGGGAAAACAAGTTAATCCACATCACTCAAGTTCTTTCAGTAAAGGCTTGGCGACAATTTCTCTGGGATTTTACAGATGTAATTATTGTTTCTATAGGTTAGATTGAAATATTCTGAAAATCTGTGATTCCATGATTATTTTAATTCTGTTTTGATTTCTAATCCAGTTTTTCATCACAGAATTATAGAATAACCAAATCATAATACTTTAGGTTTGTAAAGTAACTAAGCAATCATGTAGTTGAACTGTTATTCCAGGTAGAATTATGGCTACAATATCCTTGAGAGGTATTTATTCAATTACTGCATTAAGAACTTTAAAGATTGAGACCTTGAATAAAGTATTCCTTAATATTGGTAATTTGTCTACATCTCTATAATTTATACTACTTATTTGTAATTTTATCTAGGTTCAAGGATAACAAGTCTGTTAACTTTTCTAAACAACTCTTAAAATACTTGAAGATAGCTTTCATCTCTCCAACTCAGAATATTTAAAAACAGGGAAGGTGCTAAAATCTCATGGTTTTTCTTTTTCCCTTTTTATTGTAGTAAGTTTATTTTAATATACATTGCCTTATGAATCATGTTGGAAGAGAAAAATCAGAGCAAAAGGGAAAAACCATGGGAGAGATTAAAAAAAAAAACAAAAAAGAAGTGAACATAACCTGTGTTGATTTACAATCAGTATCCTTATATCATTTTTTGGATGTAGATGGCAATTTCTGTACAAAATCTATTGGGATTACGTTCAATCACTTGAACTACTAAGAAGAACCAAGTCTTTCATAGTTGATCAATGTTCCTGCTGTTATTGTGTACAATGTATTCTTGGTTCTGCTTGTTTTGCTCAGCATCAGTTCATGTAAATCTTTCCAATCCTTTCTATAATCAGTTTGTTCAACATTTCTATTGAAAAATAATTTTCTATTACTTTTAGGTAGCACAGCTTGTTGAGCCATTTCCCAATTGATGGGGACCCACTCAAAAAAAGAGCTGCAACAAACATTTATGCACATGTTGGTCCTTTTCCCTCCTTTATGATTTCCTTGGGATACAGATCCAATAGTGGAATTGTTGGGTCAAAAGGTGTGTACAGTTTCATAACCTTTTGAGCATAGTATCAGATTGCTCTCCAGAATGGTTGCATTATTTCACAACTCCACCAAGAATGAATTAATGTACCAATTTTCCCACATCCCCTCCAACATTTATGATTATTTTTTCTTGTCATCTTAGCCAAAATGAAGTGTGAAGCAGTACCTCAGAGTTTTTTTAGTTTGCATTTCTCTAATGTATAGTGATTTAAAGCATTTTTTCATTTAACTATAAATGACTTTAATTTTGTCATATGAAATCTGTTCATATCCTTTGACCATTTATCAATTGGGTAATTACTTCTATTCTTATAAATTTGACACAGTTTTTTATATATCTTAGAAATAAGACTTTTATCATAAATACTGTCTGTAAAGATTTTTTCCCAGGTTTGTATTTCATTTTTAATCTTGTTTCTGTTTTTGTTTGTCCAAAACCTTTTTTAATTTAGTGTAATTAAAGTTGTATATTTTCCCTTTTATAATGTTCTCTTGTTCTTCTTTTGTTATAAATTCCTCCCTTCTCCAAAGATGTGATAGGCAAATTATCCCTTGTTCTCCTAATTTCTGTATGCTATATCATTCTTTCTGCCCAAATTTGTACCCATTTGAATCTTATTTTGTTATGGGGTGTGAGATATAGATCTATGTCAAGTTTCTGACATATTATTTTCAAGTTTCCCCAGAAATTTTTGTTAAATAGTAATTTCTTACTCCAGAAGATAGAATTTTGGAATTTATTAAATACTAGATTGCTATAGGCCTTGGTTATTATATTGTGTGTATCTAACCTATCCCATTAAACCATCACTCTATCTCTTAGCCAGTACCAAATGGTTTTGATGATTGCTACTTTATAATATAGTTTCACATTTGGCACTGCTTAGCCACCATACTTTGCATTTTTTTCATTAATTTCTTTGATAATTTTTTGTTTTTTCAGATAAAATTTGTTATTTTTTCTAGTTCTATAAAATGATTTTTTGACAGTTTGATTGTTATGGCACTGAAAAAGTAGATTGATTTAGGCAGAATTGTCATTTTTATTATATTAGCTCAGCCTAGCCATGAACAATTGAAATTTTTCCAATTGTTTAGATAGGATTTTATTTGTATGGGAAGTGCTTTGTAATTGTGTTCATATATTTTTGGGGTTTGTCTTGCAGGTAGACCTCCAATGCTTTTATTATGTCTAACATAATTTTAAATGAAATTTCTCTTTCTATCTCTTGATGATGGGCTTTTTCAGTAAAATATAGAAATGCTGATAGTTTGTATGGGTATTTTTTATATCCTGCAACATTGCTAATCATATGTTTTTTCAAAATACTTATAAACATTATTTTATCTGATAGTAATATAAATGTGGATCTTTATCCAATGCCCAACTGGTTGATGTACAGCTGAAAGTACTCGGTTATATTAATATTAACAGTTAAATTATAAATAAAACCAGATTAGACAAAGAAATTATAATTAAATGAAAAGAAAGCTTATAGCTGGTTAATTGAATACAAGAGTAGTTTTCATCTAAAGGCAATGAGAAATATAATTTCATGGGAAATTTGTTTATCTTGCTTTTCACTGCCTATGACTAATGTAAGATAAAAGGTTACTGTGAAGATAATTTCAGATTTTTAGCAACATTTGTTGCATAGCATGATGAAATAAAATATATGAATAACTTTAAAAGATACCCTCAGACTAGAAATAGTGAATTACTTGTTTTGAATTACTAATTTGTAGATAACATTTTGGTTTACTAGAGAACATATATATATATATATATATGTATACATATATATATATATATATATATTTTAAAAAAAACAGACAAAACTAAAAGAAAGGTAAGAATGACAAGATATGGTGTCCAATTAACATCCTTAAAGTCTCCTGTTTTGAATAAGGCTTTTAATCCTTAAAAATTAGAAGAATGAATAAAGAGGTACTGACATGGACTATTTCCATGTCCTTTGGGTAATAGAGCTAGTCCTAGCTGAGGAGGGAAAAACATCCCAGAACATACCTCAGGCAAAAAACATTTGATTTGCTTGCTAAGTGGAGAGGCATGGTAATTAAGACTTACATTGATTGAGGTCATAAATTCACCTATAAAACCTTGAAGAAAAAAAAATTTGGAAAATTAAAAGTGTTATTTTCATGGTTTTCAGAAAATTCAATAAAATTTAAATTATTTCTCCTGGATCTGTTTTCGAGATTAGTTTTTTTTTTTCATTAATAAGATATTTCACATTGTTTTCTATATTTTAATTCTATTTTAGTGTTTCTTGGTGTTTCATATAAGTCATTTACTTCTTTAATACAACCTGATATAATGACAAAAGTACCCAAATTACTTTAATTTACTTTATATTTAATTACCTTAAAATACCAAGAGAATATTTTAAAGAAATAGGGAAAAATAATATGGAGGACTAAAAAATCTAAGAGTTAATAACAAAACACACAAAAAAGCAGTCTGTCAGTACTAGATCAAAAACTAGATTAGAAATCAATAACAATTTAAACAATTTAATACTGGTCAAAATAGAGAAATCTAGAAGTAGTAAAAATTAGGTACACAGCATGTTGTCTCATGATTGTCATTCTCCTGGAAGAAATTAATTTTAGATCAACATCTTATACCATGTGCCAAGATATGCACCAAATAGATTCATGATCTTGATAGAAAGAATTACTTCATAAAAAAAAGAAAGAACAAAACCATTAGAAACACAAGAAAAAATTTTCTTTGATAATTTTCTGCAAAGAATTCATGACTAAACAAATGAGAGGGAATTATAGAAAATAAAATAGATAATTTAAATTAGACATAATTTATATATGATACATAAAACAATATAATTAAAATTAGAAGGGAAATTGATAACTAGAAGTAAATTGTTGTAGCAAATTTCTCTGATAAAGTTCCCAAATATCAGATATTTTAGGAATTCATTCAAATTTATAAAATCAAAATCCCTCTTCAATAGATAAATGATCAAATGATATGAATAGATAGTTTTCAAGGGAATAGTTCTAAGCTATCAATAATCAAATTGAAAAAAAAATTAATATTTAGAAAAATGTACATAAAAGCAAATTTGTGGTTCTACCTCATACCTATCAAATTGGTAAAGATGACAAAAGAAGAAAATCATGAATATTGATGAGGAAATAGAAAAACAAGACACACTAGTTGACAATCAGTGAAGCTGTGAACATTCTAGAAATTTGGACCCATGTCCAAAAAACTCACTACCACATACATGTATATACTAATATTCATATACAACTATACACATATACACAGAAATATGTATGTATGCATACTTTGAACCTTACAACAACTAGGCTTAATTCTGAAAGAAAACAAAGGAAAAAAGGAACTATATATATTTATAACAAAAATAATGACTAATTTATATAGATTTTACAATATGCCAGCCAGACAACTATGCTAAACACTCTATAATTATTGTTACATTTTTTCTTCACAACAATCTTGAGAGATAGATGTTATTATTGCTATCATTTTATAGATGATAAAGTGAGGTAAACAGAAAGTAAATTATTTGCCTAGGATCACACAGCTAGTACATGGACTTGAACTATAAGCCTGGTGTGCTCTACCTATTGTGCCACCTTACTGAAAATATACATCCTTACATTTATGTTTACATTCACACACATGTACTAAGGAGTGAAAATAAAGAATCCCTTGAAGTGAGTGCATATTTTGCAATTTGCAATATTTGAAGTCATAAGTATGAGAAATATGGCAATTGGTTCCAGTGCAAAGGAGACATGAATCATGAATTCAAATAATACAACTAATTCAATGGTTTCTTTATTCACACTAATAGGAAACTGAGTATACACACAAACACATATGTTTATAAAGGTGTATAAATATAAACATATATATGTATATATGATAAGTAAAATTGTTGTAAACATACTTCTATTTATCAATTTTTTTTCTGGAAGCAGACAGTATTTTTCTTCTATGTTATTTAGAGTTAATTTGGGTATTTGTAATAGGCAAAATAACTTATTTACTCAAAGTCTGAAAACAATATTGCTCACTATATACAATATTCTATTGGTTCTGCTCATTTCTGTCTTCATTATTTTATTCAAGTCTTTCTAATTTTTTTAAGCTGACCATATTTCAAGTAACAATTGAAAGTTATGTAAAAGGCAAGATACCTCTGTATTTATTACTTGATGAATATTTTAAAAATTGAATTCATAGTTCAAAATGCAGAATTTAAGTTTTTCCTCGTAATGTTGAGCTCATACATGATAACTCTTTTGATGCAACAAAAATAAAAATAAACCCTTATTATTAATATCAAGCAGTGAACAAAATTGGGAGATATGACTTATTTAAAATGTTTGCCATTAGCATATATAATGTATAGTACAATGTTAGCATATAATAAAGCTTCTTTTTAAATAATGCATTTTTCCAAATGTCTCTGTCTGTGATAGCCTGGTGCTGATTTTTAAAAACATCCAAATATTGCAGATCCTCCTAATTTAGCTTCTCTCAAATGAATTGCAATTAAGAGAAACAAACACATTTATGAAGAACACCTATTCTTCATCTTATAATATTCATTTGCATGCATTTGAATGCATAGTCTTTTAATCTTGCACTAAGATGAGTAAAGATAATGGGTCAAAGTTGAACAAGAGAGTGAATATATTGTATTTAAGAAATTATTCAGTGCTTTCAATAACTACAAGCTTTTCTTTGACATACAGGTCCATAGCACTAATACTGATTGTGTGATGCTATAGAGGTTACAAATCAAAAAACAAGATAATTTTTTAAAAATAAAAATTTCAGTTTATCCAAATACAATAGAGATAAGTTTATTCACATGTCTGAAACTTAACAATTGGCAATTTATGCACAAATATGTCACAAGGAAATATGTAGTTAGCAATATACACAAAGAGCAAAACATTCGAGCTAATTGGATTGTTGCTTTTGTTCCCTTTCTCTTCAATGACTGCACCATTTATGGCACAACGAAGCCAATTTTTATTGGGATGAGAAAATATTGACGGGTTTCAATTGCACCATCACTGAACTGCGTTCCACACTGAAGATATCACATATTCATTGAAGAATAATATATCTTACTTATAGAAATGAAAGTGAAGGCAGCATAGACTTTTTGTTTCCATATAAAGATCTTTAATGGTCTTCTCCAACATACTTCAATAAGATATAGATATACTAACTACATTAATTAACAAATCAACTTCTTCCTATTTATCTCATCCCAAGATTAGATCCAGTCCATTTATTTAAAAAAAACACTTCTGGCCAGCACAGTGTAGCTAGTGTCTTTAATTATTGTGTTTTTACCCAGATCAGACTGTGAAGAAATAAGCACCATTGAAATAAAATAGAAGGCAAGAATGTCTTTGAAATCCAATTTCAATAGCATTGTTGTTTTATTCACAGAATCACAGATGGATCCAAATAAATGTTCAGTCTGCCCAAGTGTCGGGTGTTCCCCAGATGTTTAGAAGAACCTGAGAAATAAACAAAAAATTATATACATGATCTGCATAGGCATCATCTCTATATGAATGCCTCTAAAATAGAGTGATTCTGAGCATATGGAATAGGTTTCTCTTTTGTCAAGCAGAAATAAAACATTAAGCAAAGGAAGTGGAGCAGGAAAATACAAAATTCATTAATTCATTTCTTATGTGGCTCCTGTGGACCATATTGTTTGGGCTATGAGACAGTACTTCCACTCTTCACTGTATGGAAGTGACTTTTATGATTACTCAACTGAGACATGCACAAATAGCTAGCTGTAAGATTTTTTTCCTAAAAAAATTCTCAGAAATAGAATTGTTGTTGTCTTTTCAGTTGAATTGCTTTCTTTTCAGTCAGGCTAAGGAATCTTAACTACATTTAATTCCTAAGGGTTGAATTATTTCAAAACACATCCTTTATCTCTCATCTTTTTTGCTTACATTTTAAACCCCACAGATGGAAAGTACAGATTATGTTTTGTTTGGTTTTGTCTTATGTTTATCTCTGTTACATAGTGTCCATTGCCTGAGAGAGCTTTACTTTTCTTTCATTGCAAAAGAAGTTTAAGGCAACTTAAGGAATGTTTCTCCTTTAAAACAAGAACAAAACAACAGCAACAATTAAAAAAAGAAACAAATAAAAAAAAAACGATTTTTCATGAGAAAGATCACACTTGACTTCCTTCATAAGAGCATGTGTAAAAAGAAGATAACTGTAACCCTAAAAAAATTGATGGCATATACACATTTATTGTGTCTAGTACCTTTGAATCAAAAGCATTTTTGAAGTTTCTCCCCTTGCATGTTCATTCTGTGAACCTCAAAATTTTGAGGAAAAAAGATATTTTCCTCTGAATTAATATCCCCTTTGATGCATTGCCATTGTCAGCAGTAAGAATAAAAGCGATTTGATGGAATTCTATTTGTCTGACACCAGACCAAAACAGCATTTATGTGTACCTCAGAGAATCATTAAAGATAACTGGATTATAAAACTGTCTTTTATAAATCTTAAGGAATCTTTAATCGTTAATACTATCAATGTCTCATGAATTCTTATTATAAGGTTCTTATCACTTCTGATATATGTTACCTTGTCATGCTGTTGCCTGGGGTATCTATGAAAGTCATATTAAGGCTTAATAATGACCTTGAGGAGTTCTGCTAACTATTGAATTATTTGTCTTTCATTTGGAAAAGAATCAATGATGTAACAGCGTGTGGTCTTGACTCTTGCATGACTTGAATTTAAATGAGGTAGAGTTATGCAAAGTCATTGTCAACTTTACTCTTTCCTTCAAAGTCATCAGAGTCCAATGGCAAGCCACAAGTCAGGACAACAAGTGACTCCAGGATGCAATACATGACCTTGACAAGTCCAATGTCTGACCATGCTCTAAGCAATCCATAATTCCTATTTCAACTGCCTTCCTGATTTTGGAACAAATTGTTCTCATCCCTTTTATTCCATTGGGGGAAGTCTTCACATGCTTGGTTAGATATCTCTTTAATTCACCAATGGATTAGAGGCCTGTCAGTTACTCTTGCCCAGTTTAACCTGTTTCCTAAGATGAGGGTACTGGGGTATGGTTGCTGGACAGACTACAGCTTCTTGGAGTTCCAGCTGTGAGTTGAATTCCAAGTAGATCTTAAAGGTGGGTGAAGACCCTTGGAAAGGGCTCAGCAAGTCATCAGATTAGAGATCTTAGTCCTCCATGAACATTCCATAAACCCTAAATGTCAAATTATTCCTAATCTAGAAATAAGAGAAGAGGAACCAAGAAGTAAAATCAAGTGTCAATTCTGAGGGTATGTGGTCAAAGGATATTAACCAAAAATTATTGGAATAATTCCAAACTATAAATGATCATGTGAAAAATATTTTAAATCACTGAATAAAAGAAATGTAAAACAAATCTGAGATTTCAGCTCAAGCAAAGACTGAATATCCACCTGTTGGGTTTCTTGTAGAGAGAATTCCTGGGCCAGAAATGGGTTGGATTATAAAGCTTTGGAAATTTCTTCTAACTCTTAGATTCTGTGATTCTGTTGTGAAGATTTAGAGATTCTGCTATGAAGAAGAGTAATATAATATTATTCTAGCATTTAATACTGTCAGATAATAGCATTACATAATAGAACATGTGTACATATAAGAATATCTAATTTAATACAGATATTGTTCTTTCATTTTTGAAGAGGACCAGTCACATCACAGGATGATGTCTTGACTTGTGCATAAATTGGATTTAAGTGAGGCAGAGTAGCACAATTATAAGCCTCATTCTCATTTCCTGAGTCATTGAAGTCTAGTGGCAAGAAAAAAAGTCAAGACCATTGGGAATGGCCAGGATTAAGTGGATGACCTTAATATCTTTGGTGTTTGGTCAAAAAGATCATATATCTAGAGTTGGAGGGAAAATCTTTGTCTGGATCAGATACAGCTTAATACTCTATCAGTTGTTGGTGTTTTTAATATAAAAATGATTAATATGGCATCTAATTCAAGTAGAACAGTCAATTTCACTATGGAAAAATATCCAAAGGAAGTCTCAAATAAATCTTAAGTCTGATCAGTTGAGTGTTTTAAGAAGAAATAAGGAACATGATTAAGATCAATACACATTTAAATTTTTTTAATTTATTTGCTTGTTTATTCTAACAGATTATTTTATGAATCACATTGGGAGAGAACAAAATATAAAAACCATGGGAGAGATTAAAAAAGAAGTAAACATAGCATGTGTTGATTATGTTGTCTCCTTGATTGTTTTTCTATATGCCAATGGAATTTCCTGTCCATAGTCCATTGGGATGGCTTTGGATCACTGGACCACTAAGAAGAAGCAAATATTTCTTATCTGTTTGGTGTACATTCTTGTTGTTATTGTGTACAATATATTCCTGGTTCTGCTTAATTTGTTTAGCATCAGTTCATGTAAATCTTTCCAGGCCTTCCTATAATGTTTGTTCATCATTTTTTATGGAAGAATAATATTCAATTACTGTCATATGCCACAATTTATTCAGCCATTCCTCAATTGATGGGCATCTACTGATTTTCCAATTCTTTGCTAACACAAAAAGAGCTGCTATAAACATATTTATGCAAATAGGTCCTTTTACCTCCTTTATGATTTCCTTGAGATACAAACCCAGTGATGGCCCTGCTGGGTCAAAGGGTATACACAGTTTTATAGCATTTTGATAAAGTTCCAGATGGCTCTCCTGAATGGTTAGATCATTTTACAACTCCAACAACAATGTGTTAGTGCCCCAGTTTCCCTACATCTCCTCCAACATTTATAATTATTTTTTCCTGTCATCTTAGCCAATCTGAGAGGTGTGAGGTGGCATTTATATTTCTCTAGTCAACAGTGATGTAGAGCATTTTTATATGACTACAGATGGCTTTAATTTCATTATATGAAAATTGTCTGTTCATGTCCTTTGATCATTTATCAATTGGGGAATGACCTACATTCTTATAAATTTGACACCATTCTTTATATATTTTAGAAATGAGATCTTTATCAGAAATATTAGCTGTAATTTTTTTTCAGCTTTGTACTTTCCTTTTAATCTTGTTTTTGTTGGTTTTGTTTGTGCAAAACCTTTTTAGTTTAAGGTAATCAAAGTGGTATGTTTTGCCTTTCATGATGTTCCCTAGTTCTTCTTTGGTCATAAATTCCTCCCTTCTCCAAAGATCTGATAGATAAATTATTCCTTGTTGTCCTAATTTGTTTATGGCATCATCTTTTATGCCCAAATCATATATCCATTTTGATCTTATTTTGCTATGGGGTGTGAGATGTAGGTCTATGACAAGTTTCTGACATGTTATTTTCCAGTTTTCCAAGAAAATCTTGTCAAATAGTGAGTTCTTATTCTAGAAGCTGGAATTTGGGGATTTATCAAATACTAGATAGCTATAGGCCTTGATTATTGTATTGTGTATATCTAATCTATTCCTCTGATCCATGATTCTGTTTCTTATATGTATCAAATGGTTTTTATGACTGCTGCTTTATAATATAGTGGTAGGTTTGATACTGCTAAGCCACTATACTTTGTATTTTTTTCATTAAATCCCTTGATATTCTTGATCTTTTGTTCTTCCAGATGAATTGTGTTATTATTTTTTCTAGTTCTATAAAATAATGTTCTAGCAGTTTGATATGGCACTGAACAAGTAGATCGATTTAGGCAGAATTGTCATTTTTATTATATTAGCTCAGCTAGCCATGAACAATTGATATTTTTCTAGTTGTTTAGATCTGATTTTATTTGTGTGACAAGTATTTTATAATTGTGTTCATATAATTTTGGGGTTTCTCTTGGCAGGTAAGCCCCCAAGGATTTTATTTTGTTCACCATAATTTTAATTGGAATTTCTCTTTCTATCTCATGCTAATGAGCTTTGTCAGTAATATATAGAAAGTGATGATTTGTGTGAGTTTAATTTATATCCTGAAATTGCTAAATCTGTAAATTGTTTCCAGTAGGTTTGTGGAGGATTTTCTAGGATTCTTTAAGTATATCATCATATCATCTGCAGAGTGATAGCTTTCTTTATTGCCTATTCTAATCTCTTTAATTTCTTTTTTCTTTTCTTATTACTAAAGCCAGCATTTCTAGTATAATGTTGAATAACAGTGGTAATAATGGGAATTCTTGTTTCACTCCTGATTTTATTAGGAATGTGTCCAGCTTCTCTCCATTTAAAAAAATGCTTGCTATAGGTTTTAGATAGATCTAGCTTATTGTTTTAAGGAAAGCTTCCTTTATCCCTATTGTCTAGTGTTTTTAATAGGAATGGGTGTTATGTTCTTCAAAAGCTTTATCTGTATATATTGAGATTATTTGATTTATGTTGGTTTTGTTATTGATATGGTTGATTATGACAATAATTTTCCTGATATTGAACCAGCCCTGCATTCCTGGTATAAATCCCACTCTGTTATAGTGTATTATCCTACTAATAATTTGTTGTAATCTCTTTGTTAATGTTTTATTTAAAAATGTTGCATCAATATTCATTACGGAGATTGGTCTATAATTTTCTTCCTCTGTTTTGGCCCTCCCTGATTTAGGTATCAGTGACATATTTGTATCATAGAAGTAATTTGGGACTACTATTTCTTTACCTACTTTTCCAAATAATTTATGTAGTATTGGAATTAATTGCTTGGTTTATCTATTTAATTGTTTTTTTCATAAAATCAACTCAGTTTTGTTTGTTAATTCAATACTTTCCTTACTCTCTTTTATTAATTTCTCCTTTGAATTTCAGAATTTCTAATTTGCCATTTAATGGGGGGAGGGGTTAATTTGAGTTTTTTCTAGATTTTTAATTGCATGTCTAATTAATTGGTCTGTTCTTTCTCTATTTTAATCATGTAACTATCTACCTATACAGATTATTAGCATTCTTTTGGATGAAATTATAGATTTTTCTGTAATTTGTTTTTTGACTTAGTCATTCTTTAGAATTAGATTATTTAATTTCTAATTAGTTTTTAATCTATTATTTCCCTGGCCCTTTATTGAATATATTTTTTATTACCTTGTGGTCTGAAAATGAAGCATATGCTATCTACCTTTCTGCATTTGATTGTGAGTTTTTTTATGTTCTAATACATGATCATTTTTGTATAGGTGCCACGTATTGCTGAGAAAAAAGGGGTATTTTTTCTGTCCTTATTAAATTTTCTCCAGAGTTCTATCATATCTAGGTTTTCCAGCATCCTATTAGCCTCCCTACTTTCTTGTTTATTTTTTGGTTAGATTTGTCTGATTCTGAGAGGGGAAAGTTGAGGTCTCCCACTAGAATAGTTTGACTTTCTATTTCTTCCTGTAATTGGCTTAAAATCATTTCTAGGAATTTGCCTATGCTATCACTTGTTGTGTACACATTTAGTATCATTCCTAACTCAATATTTATGGTACCCTTTGTCAACATGTACTTTCCTTCCTTATCTCTTTTGATAAGATCTGTTTTTACTTTTGCTTCATCTAAGATCTAAATTGTTACCCCTGCTTTATTTATTTCAGCCGAGGTATGATAAATTCTGTTCCAGCCTTTTACTTTTACTGTGTATATGTCTCTCTGTATCAAATGTGTGTTGTGTAAACAACATATTGTAGGATTCTGTTTTTTAATCCACTCTGTTATTTGTTTCTGTTTTATGGAAGAATTCATCCCATTCACACTCACGGTTATGATTGCCAGTTCTGTATTTCATTCCATCCTATTTTCTCCCCTGTATATACTTTTGTTCTCTCTTTCCACTCTCCCTATCTTTGGTCTTGTGTTTTTCTTTACCCAATCCACCCACTATGAATCTCCTATCACCTTTACCCCCTTCTCTTAGCAATGTTTTAATCCACTTCACCCATTACCTTATCTTCTATCAACCCTTCCTCCCTTCTCTTATCTTTTTCTCTAGCGTTTCTGCCCTCCCTTCTGTCCTCTACAGCCCTTTGCTCTTACTTTTTCTTATTCTACTTCTTTATATGGTTAGATAAATTTGTATAAGCAAATAAATAATTATGGTATTTTTCTCTTAGAGCTAAAATTGATGAGATCAAGCTTCAGGCAATGTTCATTCCCCCTTCCTTCTTTCCTTTGATTGTAATAGGTCTTTTGCACCTCTTGTGAACTAATTTTCCCATTACACCTTCCCTTTTCTCTTTTTCCAGTATAGTCCATGTGATGCCCACCTCTGTCTGCTCTAGTAACAGATATAGTTCTCAAGAGTTACAGATATCATTTTCCCATCTAGGGATGTAAACAGTTTAAACTTTAAATATCATATATTTTTTTCTGTTTACCTTTCTGTGCTTCTCATGAGTCCTGTGCTTGTAGATTAAATTTTCTGTTTAATTCTGGTTTTGTTTTCAAATATAATGATTGAAAGTCTCTTACTTTATTGAAGCTCTATCTGATCCCCTAAAAATGATGCTGAACCTCACTAGACTCTTGGTTGTAATCACGGTGCTTTGCCTTCTGAAATATGGTTTTCCAGGCCCTCTGAACCTTTACTGTAGAAGCTGCCACATCCTGGGTAATCCTGACTGTTGATATCTGAATTGTTTTTGTCTGACAGCTTTCAGTATTTTTCTTTTGAGACTGTAGTTTTTAAAGTTTTGCAACAATGTTCCTTGGGATTTTCCTTATGGGATCTATTTTCAAAGGTGATTGCTGTATTCTTCAATCAGTATTTACCCCTCTGTTTATAGAATAACCTTTTATTATTAAAAAAATAATTGTTTCTTCTGGATCTTTTTTCTAGGTTGGCTGTTTTTCCAATGAGGTATTTCATATTTTCTTCCTTTTTTTTTTTAAAGATTTTTATTTTGTTTGAAATATTCTTCCTGTCTCACAGTCATTAGCTTCCATTTTGTAGTTTTTAATGTGTAATTTTCTTCAGTTAGCTTTTGTATTCCTTTTTCCTTCTTGTTAATTCTACTGTTTAAGGAGTTATTTTCTTCAGACATTTTTTTTCTTTCCTTTTCCAAGCTTTTGACAGTCTCATGCATACCTGTCATTTCCTTCCTCATTCTTTCATTCTATCTCTCTTATTTGTTTTTTAAAGTCTTTTATGAGCCCTTCCAAGAAGCCTCTTTGAATCTGAGACCAGTTCATGTCATTCTGATTTTCTCTTTGGACATTCTGTCTTCATCTTAGTTTGTGTTTTAGTCTTCCCTGTCACCCTAGTAGCTTTTTGTGGTCATGATTCTTTTCTGTTTCTTGCTCATTTTCTTTCCTTTTCTTGTGGCATTTCTTCTTTTTTAACTTTTTAATTTGAGCTCTGCTTCTGGGGTGTAAGGGGTGCTGTCCCAAGCTTCCAGTGCAGCTCTGAATCTTGTCTTTGAACACAGGGGCCTTTTCTGTTTGCAGCAAGTAACTTTGCTTGCTCTGTTCAGGAAATACCACACTTTACCACGTGCATATCATTTCATTTGATACAAAGAGATGATCTTCCATAAATAAATATATAGGATTCATTGTATTTTAAAGCTGAAAAGAACTTGAGACATCCTCTAAACCAAATGTCTATTTTTTTTTAGCACAGTAAAAGTCCAGCTAATTCTAATGCAATCTTAGTTATGCTACCCTGAGGAAATCATTTAATCTCTATCTTCCTCAGTTAATTCAAGTATAAAATGGGTACTAACAAGTACTTCATTGGGTTACTGTGAGGATAAAATGAGATAATCACTTTAAAGTTCTTAGCACAACAGTGCCTGAAACATTGTAGAGAAAGTCGAGGAACAGAAATGTAAAGCCATTTTTTCTAGAGATTATATAGTTTCAGAGTTTTAACTAGAAGGCATCTCTTCTTCATATTTTAAACATTCTACTGTCTTTTTTTCAATATTGATCTAGATATATGAATGCATATTGCATAAATATGAACTTCACTGGTTCCCCTGGAGACTAATCTGTTTATAGACTTTCTTTTTCTGTTTTTCTTTTCTCTTTTGACTGAATCTTGAACTACTTAAATGCCGATTAGACTAATTATCAAGACATATCAATTGCAGCTGTATGATTCAGAAAGGTTCCTTGACAATATTTTAATAGCTTTTAAACAATCTTGTTTAAATGATATGTTCAGATATCCTCAGTTTTAAATCCTTTCATCTTTGTGTGATATATCTAAATCTTTCCCTTATCTCATTACTATCACTATTTCTATTCTTTTCCTAACCCTATAATTAATTGTATCTAATGTCTTCCTTCACTGTTTCCTCTTTCCTTAAAATGAGAGACAGTGTAGCTTTTTAAGTAGAATACTAGACTTAGATTTAGGAGAACTCAATTCAAATCTTACCTCAAACACATATTATCTGTAACTCACTTAAATCTATCTTATAGGATCCATGTGATGAAACCATTTTGCAAACTTTATACCAATCTTTAAAAGTATCATTGTAAAGTGTATGATGGAGATATTAATAAAATAATTTGAAATTAAATTTACTTAAAAGAATTCATAACAGTTTAACTTTTTCTTTTGAAATTATTTAAGTAATTCTATATCATATCACAGGATTAGAGACTTTAAGAGATGGAAGAGACTTCATCATACATATTGTATTCTTCTCCTGGAGGTCTAAGACTAGGTAATTTTTAAAACATTTCTTTTTTTCCAGTGATTGGCAAAGTACCTTATCTATACATAATGTTTTATACATTTTTTGTCAAAAGTAGAAGAAATTTGAATTAAATTCAACTTACTTTATTCTATTTTTTCTGCTTTGTCATCCTTCTACACTGCTATATCCCAGGATCGTGAATATTTACATTATAAAGGAAAAAGGAAAGTGTATCAGAAATTTTCATAAGTTTTCTTTTTTTGTTGTTATTTTTAAGTCAATCTCTTATTCTTTGTAATTTCTTTTGGGGCTTTCTTGGCAAAGATACTCAAGTGATTTTTCATTTCCTGCTGTGGTTTATCTAACAGATGAGCAACCTGAGGCAAACAAACATCCTTGCTATATGTTCATTACTATTAGCAATGAAAAAAAAAGAGAGAGAAGGATGGCAGCTACAGTAAATTAATCAAAATAGATGTATAAGTTGATCACCAAAGTATTCTCATTTCTAAAGGTACATTAGAATAAAGACAAAGATAAAGAAGTATCAGAAAGTCTTTAGCACTCCAAAAGAAATGAAGTTTTAAAACTGATAAGAAGAAATAAAAATGAGATAGGACTGTATTTTTTTTTAAATAAGGAAAGGCTAATCCCTTAGAAGAAGTGATATGAACTGAACAAATAATAGCAAAGGAAAAAAAAAAGATCTTAACCTCTAATTTGTTTCCATCTTCTTTATCCAGCTAAATTATCTTGAGTTTGGAAAAGGAAGAGTAAACATGATTAAAAGTGAATTGAAGTCCAAGAGAGATAAGAGGACATACATGGGACACATTAATGCTTTAATTGAGTTTAAGTTCCTAGAAACAGAAGAATCATATCTCAGGATATTTAAGAGAATATATAGACACTATTGTTGAATGACTATCTATACTCTAGAGAAGTTATGGACAACAGAAGTGCTATATAAAAATTGAAGAGGAGAGAATGTGATGTTCCAGTTTTCCAAAATAAGAAATATATACTGACACAAATATATAATCTATATATACATAGGATACATATATATTATATGCATATACACATAAATACATATTTTCTGGAAACTACAGAATATTACCTTTGAAATAAAATCTTGGTAAAATTAAGGTTAATTCATGGCATAGACAATCAAGGCCTAGTTTTCTACTTTTTATCTAGATTTCTACCCCTAGAGAAAATGATTGGGTTCAATCTTAAGAATTTTTCCTAATCATTAACTCCACAGCTCATGTCCTTTATATTCTGCTAGGGATATTCAGTATCATTCATGTCAGAGTCCTAAAGAAACAAGTTTCCATTAGGCATTTATACATAGAATTTATTCATTAAAAGTCAAAGAAATAGAGACCAAAATAAAACCCTGGTTAGTCAAAATAATAAATAAACAAATGAATATATAAATAAACAAATTGCCAAATGAATAAATGGATTTTAGAAGAAAGTACTCCTACACCCTCAGAAATAAACTCACAATAACAAACAGGGCATAGCATTCCCTACTGTTAGCTACATTCAGGAACATCAATAGAACTGAGGTACCTAAGTGAAGGTACTATCTATGTGTTAGAGCTAGTTTGCTTCCTTAAGGGTATAAAAGGGAGGAATCAGACATGACTCCCTAACTTTTACATCTTTGTCCCTAATGTCTAGCCTTCTTTCAACTTCTCCTTGACTTAATTGAACTTGGTAAAAACAAACAAAAACAAACAAAACCCAGAATTTTTATATGATTACAGGCTTAATATGAGTCCAAAATATGACATTATTTCCAAGGAGGGAGGGGGAATGCTATCTATAACTGTATTCAAATAATTCCATTCAATAAGCATTTAAGTTCCTTCTATGTGCCAGCAACTGTGCTCAGCATTGAGGATGCAAAGAATGAAATGAAAGTTTCTACCATTAATTAAAAGATAATATCTAGGGGGGCGGAGCCAAGATGGCGAACTGCGGACAGCTTTCTCTGTGAACTCCCTCCGACATTCCCTCAAACCCAGACAAAGTAAGCCTTAAAACTGGTTTCTGAGTGAGGTCCTCGCCAAGCATTTGGACTACAACGCACTTCTATAAAAGATCTACCTTGAAAGAACTCCGGAGAAGGTTAGCCTCAGGGGAAATCGGCCTCTGGTCGCGATCAGACTCCAGCCGGGGCGGAAGTCAGGGCTGGGATAGAGGGGCGGGTTTTGGGCACCCAGGAAGCCCCTGGGAGACGCCTGGGCCACTTTGCTCTGCTTGCGGGCAGGTGCTTTGGCAGATCTGCCTTTGGAAGGGGGTGGATCGAGAACAGCTGAAAACATGGTCCTGGTGCGAATCTAGCCCGACCAGCCTCAGACCAGAAGTCAACTCGGCAAACTGCCCCAGGGCAAATATAAATTGTTGCAGTTTTCTCGGCTTTTGACCAATATCCCAACTTTAAATCATGAGCAAGAAGCAGAAGAGAGCTCTCACCATAGAAAGCTTTTACGGAGAAAAAATAGAACAGTCCCCAGATACTGACATTATGAAAACAATCCCAGATGAAGCCACAAAGGCAGACTTAAGTTGGTCTCCCTTTCAGAAGGCTTACCTGGATGATTGCATTAAGAATCTCAAAAGAGGGCTAGAAGAAGAATGGGGAAATAAATTGAGATCAGGGCAACAGAAATATCAAAAACTGGAAAATAGGACTGGTGAATTGGAAAAAGAAAACAGTTCACTGAAAAACAAAATTGGTGAATTGGAAAAAATCACCAATTCACTGGAAAATAAAAATGGTGAACTGAAAAACAAAATTGGTGAATTGGAAAAAGACAACAATTCACTGAAAAACAAAATTGGTGAATTGGAAAAAGACAACAATTCACTGAAAAATAAAACTGGCAAAATGGAAAAAGAATGCATTGAATCCAGAAATTCAATTGGCCAGCTACAAAAGGAGCTAAAAAAGATAACTGAAGGAAATAATACTCTAAAAAATTAAAATTGAATAAAATTGAAAAGATAATATCTAGAACAAAAAATAAATCAGTTCTTTTTTTCCTCTGCTATAATCAGACTGGGTCTCTTAAAATTTGTTCAGTTTTGGGCATCAGATTTTAAAAGGGATGGGAGGTATCCAACGATGAATGATCAGGATGGTGGTAAATTTTTAAATTTTGTCACAAAATTAAAAAAGATGCCTATTAAGTGGGTAATGGTTAAAAAAAACTGTAGTATGTGTTTATGATGGAATATTATTGTGCTATGACAAATGATCTGTAGGATGCTCTCAGAAAACCACAGCAACAATAATGACAACAACAACAACAAGAACAACAAAACCTGGGAAGTTTTCCATGAACTCAATCAAAGTGAAATACACTATATACAAAATAATAGCATTGTTCTGGCATGACCATCTGTAAATGATGTTGCTATTTTCACAAGTACTGTGAAGAACTTATGATGAAAAATCCTATCCACACCTAGAGGAGGAATTGATTGTATCTGAATACAGATTGCAGCATTCTTTCTCCCTGTGTCTCTTTTTTTTTAACCTAATTTTTCTTGAAGGTTTTTATTTTCATCAGGGAAGGAGATATATTTTCTTTCATAACTTGACTTTTAAGGAATGTTTTTACATAACTTCATATGTGGTTTCCTAATTGTAGGTGGGGATAAGGGAGAGAATCTATACTTCAAACATTTTAAAAAGAAATGTGAAAAAATGTTTTGAATATAACTGGGGGAAATATTAAATAAATGAAACTTTGTCATAAATGTTATGATTTAAGAATCTAGGCAGATTTAGTCCAGAGCAATATGATTTAATGAGGAAGTGACAATGCAATTAGCTATTTGAAAATTAGACTTTTGCTTATTGGCCTCAAATTGCTAAAGAATAAAGATAAAGAAGTTATGAGCTTGTTCATTTCCAATTAGCTATGGTTTGGTGTGTTAAAATTGTTATGAGGTAGATTTTCTGAAAAAACATAAGGGCCTGTACCCCCATGTAGAAGTAAGAGTATAGGATATGTATATTCTTCAGTAGTTCTAATGGCTAGGAATATCTTCAATTATTTCCTTTTCCTCAGGTGGTTTTCTTGCAACTTTTTTTTTTTTAATAAAGCTTTTTATTTGCAAAACATATGAGTGACCTTTCAAGATTGACCTTTGCAAAAAAAACCTTTTTTTCCCAAGCTTTTCCTTTCCCTCCCCCCGCCCCCCACCCCTAGATGACAGGTAATCTAATACATGCTAGATAGGATAAATTATATGACA
>JAJPUD010012287.1:26782-50093 GCA_023553655.1 Myrmecobius fasciatus
CATTCTAGCTGGGTAACTTATTCTTGGCTGTAATCCAAGTTCCTTTGACCTTCGGAATATCTGATTCCAGGTCCTTCGATCCTTCAAAGTAGAAGCTGCTAGGTCCTGTGTGATCCTAATTGTAGCTCCCCGATATTTAAATTGTTTCTTTCTGGCTTCTTGTAATATCTTTTACTTGGTATGATAGTTCTGGAATTTAGCCACGATATTTCTGGGGGACTTAATTTTTGGGTTTCTTTCAGGAGGTGATCGGTGGATTGTTTCAAGGAGTATTTTGCCTTCTGGGTCTAAAATATCAGGGCAGTTTTCTTTTATGATTTCCTGGAAGATAGTATCCAGGTTCTTTTTTTCATCATGGCTTTCAGGAAGCCCTATAATCCTTAGATTGTCTCTCCTAGATCTATTTTCCAGGTCAGTTGTTTTTCCTAGGAGATATTTCATGTTTTTCTCTATCTTTTCATTTTTTTGTTTTTGTTCAACTGATTCTTGAAGTCTTGATGAGTCATTAATTTCCAATTGTTCGATTCTAATTTTTAATGTCTTATTTTCTTCAGTTACTGTTTTCAGTTCCTTTTGCAATTGACCAATTACATTTTTTTTGTTCATTGCATTCTTTTTCCATTTTTTCTATTTTATTTTGCAGTGATCTCATTTCGTTTCCCCATGTTTCTTCTAACTCTCTTTTAAGATTTTTTATGCAATCTTCAAAGAAAGCCTTGTGACATGGAGACCAATTTATGTCTCCCTTTGGGGCTTTTTCTGGAGTTGCTTTACCTTTAGGGGCCTCAGGATTTGAGGTCTGTTCTTCCCTCTGTCCATAAAAGTTGTCTATGGTGAGAGCTCTTTTTGGTTTTTTATTCATTTTTTTTTAAAGGTGTGAGGTCTGTTTAGGGCAAAGGTGGGACAGCTGCTTTAATTTGCCCTGGGGCAGTTCTGCTGATTGAGTTATTTCAGGAACTGGGCAGTTCTGCTGATTGAATTATGTCAGGGGCTGGGCAGCTCCGCTGATTGAATTATTTCTGGTGCTTATCAGACCTGTTGTTTGATTGATTGCTTTAAGGTGCTGTGTAATGGCAGCTAGTTCCGATGCTCATCAGGGGTTCAGTGGTTCACAATCTATCCCCCTCTAAAGGCAGACCCTCCAAACTACCTGCCCACAATCAGGACAATTTGTTCCAAGAGGCTCGCAGAAGACTCCCAGGTGTGTGAAAAGCACAACGCTCCCACTCCTCTTCTGACTCCTGTTACAGCTCCCTGCTCCAGCTCCCTGCCCGGGTCTCCCTGCGCTGCAATCTGGGTTCAGTAGGCCACCCCCTGCCCCATTAAAACAGACCTGTTTTGAGGTTCTTCCAGAGTATCTTCTTCTAGAATCGTGTTGTTCTCCGGATATTGTGGATTTTTTTTGCTTCAGAATCAGTCTAGAGGCTTCATATTTTGTTGGTTTGAGGGGAGGTTAGAGGAGGTTACAGAGAATCCTGTCTGATCTCCGCCACCATGGCTCCACCCCCGGAAGGAAGTCCTTCTTGCAACTTCTTGCAAAAATCAAGCAATCCTTCTCTGCTTTTTTTGAGGCCAATAAGCAGAAGTCTAATTTTCAAATAACTAAATGTACTGTCACTGCCTCATTAAATCTTATTGCTCTGGGCTAAATATGCCCTATTGTCAGGTGTCTTTACTGCCTTTGAAAATAATTTTTAGATGCATTGTTGGTGGAGCTGTGAACGGATACAGCCATTCTGGAGAACAATTTGGAGCTATGCTCAAAAAGTTATCAAACTGTGCATACCCTTTGACCCAGCAGCATTTCTATTGGGCTTATATCCCAAAGAAATCATAAAGAAAGGAAAAGGCCCCACATGTGCAAGAATGTTTGTAGCAGCCCTTTTTGTAGTGGCTAGAAACTGGAAATTGAATAGATGCCCTTCAATTGGAGAATGGCTGAATAAATTATGGTATATGAATATTATGGAATATTATTGTTCTGTAAGAAATGACCAGCAAGATGATTTCAGAGAGGCCTGGAGAGAGTTACATGAACTGATGCTGAGTGAAATGAGCAGAACCAGGAGATCATTATACATGCCAACAACAGTACTATATGACGATTAATTCTGATGGACATGGCTCTCTTCAACAATGATATGTTTCAAACCACCTCCAATTGTTCACTGAAGAAAGCCATATACACCCAGAGAGAGGGATGCGGAATGTGAACCACAACATAACATTCTCATACTCCTTGATTGATGTTTGCTTACATTGTGTTTCCTTTATCTGATATATCGTTTGTGTAGATAAGATTTTTCTTGCACACCAATGATAAGTTTGGAAATATGTATACATATATTCGATCTGCCAATATTTTAACATAATTAACATGTAGTGGATATCCTGCCATCTAGGGGAGGGGTGGGGAAGTTGGGGGGAAAAATTTGTAATGGAAAGCTATGTAAGGGTTATTGTTGAAGAATTACCCACACATGTGTTATGCAAATAAAATAAAATTTAAAAAAAAGAAAATAATTTTTACTCTTGAAATTTTTGATATTTTGTTCCTCCAGATGAACTTTTTTATATTTTATTTTATGACCAAATATATTTTAATATTTCAGCTTTATAAAGTTTTATAGATCATACAAAATTGGTAAATTAATGTTACACTGATGTTATCACATTATTATGGACTAAATATGAACTATTGATACTTCTCTGATTATTTAACTTGTCCTTTATTTCTGTGAAGAGTACTTTGTAGTGGTATGATATGTGTAATTCCCGAGTGTCCTATTGGTGGACTCTGAATCTGGTGTTTTTACTTCTCTGTCCAGTACTCCTTCCTTCATTCTTAATGCTATCCGGGACCCAAAGTGTTTAAACAGTTAAACTTCATTATTTTATGAAATTTATGGTATGGAATTTCAGAGTATAAACCATATGCAGCTGAGGTACATGATAATCACTCCTTTTTTGGCAAAGACTGAAAGTACTGTTTTTCAGGTACTCCCACTTTTCTTTCCATTTGACTTTTTATGTCCTTCTCAACATCCTTAATCCTTAGATCCCTGGGATTGTAATTCTTCTAGTTGCTTTATTTTCCTTTATACTTGCCATCTTTACTCATTTCACTCATATCTGATTCTTCATGACTCCTTTTGGGCTTTTCTTGGAAAAGATACTAGAGTGCTTTGCCATTTCATCCTCTAGCCTATTTTACCAAGGAAGAATTGAGACAAACAGGGTTAAATGATTTGTCGAAGATCACACAGCTAGTAAATGTCTGAGGCTGGATTTGAACTTAGGAAGATGATCTTCTTGACTTCAGGCCACTGTGTCACTTAGCTGCCTAAAGATTGTTTTTAATTCCTATTTGGTGTGTAAAATGGGTTAAAGTCTTTTCCTCTCTCCATTCACGTGTTCTGAATTTTGTAGCATGCTTTAGGAAAAACAGCATTATGCTGAGACAAGGAAAACCTGGATTCAAGTTTTGGTTTTGTCTTTTACTAGTATATGACCTTGAAAAAATCAGTCTTCATTTCCTGGTCATTAAAATGAAACTATCAAATTAGGTTGTCTATAAATTCCCTTCCAACTCTAAGATTCTTTGATAAAAGTTTCAGAAGCTGGACTGTTGGCTCTTGAATTTGAAAGATATTTGAGTATGCCATCAAAGATATAATCTCCATCTTTTCTTTCCCCGTCAGGTTATCTTACTATCTCTACTATTCCAAATGTTTTTTGTAGTAGCATTGGAAATACCTGTACTGTTGTGGTACCTCATCCTTAATTTTCTGTTCAGATTTTCTATATTTATGTACTTTTTAAAAAGTGTCCTTTAGCTTTCCATATTGCCAACATTGAATAATACCTATCTGTCCTACCTCACTGTTCTCCTATCCTGGGCACCTAAAGATATTATAGACATACACACAAATACACATGCACACACATGTATATATACACACATGTATGTATGGTGTGCATACATATGTGTATATATGTTTGTATGTGCATTGCATGCATGTATGTACACACATATTTTATCTTAAAAATCATTCTAATAGGCTTTTTTTAAATATGTGAAATTTGAAATGACTTAACCCAGAGACATTTGAGTCCCTTCTCCTTTTTGACATTGAATTTATCATTGAGAATCCATAGGATCTTCAATTTAGAACTTGGGAGGACTTTAGATTTCATTGATTTCCCAGCTTCTTAAACTCCATTTCACTGCCCCATATGGGGTTTTGTAATTAAATGTGAGGGTTGCAAAATTATGATTTATTATCAGTAAATGTTTGATTTGTATACCTATTTTATATACCTAATTATCTAGAGTTAGGTAAAAATTTCTCAGGAAAAAAAGGAGTATGAATGAAAAAAAAAGTTTAAGGAGTCCTGATCTATTTTACCTCTCTCATTTTATAGATGAGGAATAATTATTTTTAACAGCTGCATGAAAGTTGGTTTAAGAATCCAAAGTGATTTTCATTTGAGGAGTTTTGGAGGAATAGTTCTTACCCAGACAATGAATCCTTGTATAATCTTCGACTTCTTTCTGTCTTGTAAGATAACTTCATGTGATGTAATTAGAAATCAATAACAATTGTTTCAATTTAGAAGTTTAAAAAGTAAGTAACAACGATTTCCAGTGACTAATAGATGAGTCATAGCAATGGATTCTCTTTTTTGAAGTTAGATTGTCTTTTCTCTGTTTTCTTTTTATATTACTCATATTGTGTGTTTAGGTTATATAAAGGTACTGTACACACAAATGTGTTATTTCAAAAGAGGTGATCTCTCACACTTATTGAAATTTACACCTGCCAATTCTTACTATACTAGCTTAATGGAGGTCCACTATATTCAGAGATTACTTTTTGTAGAATTAGAGGTAATGATTACATTATGTCAAAATCTAGCTTAAAAGTTTGAGGTACTTTGTATTTGACTACAACAAATCGAAGAGTATAGGAATATTGTCAGCTTATGTGTGTAAGGTAGGCAATCAATAATATTCAGGATGCCAAGAATCTCTGATCTGTCAGGAAAAAAAATGTGAATGACTTTAAAAATCATGCAACTGATTATCCAGAGAATGATCGTCACTGACCAGCTCCATATGGCTATTCTCCATTCTGAGATCTGTAGATAAAATGCTAGTATAATCATGTACACACAAGATGTGGGCCAAGACTTTTCCTACATAGACTTCTCTGTAAAAGATTTCAGTCTGGGACCACCATGCTCTCTTACTATATACCTAGGGTCTTTATCCTTGAACTTACTCATTCATATCAACAAGCATTTATTAATCATCTGCCTTATACTAGGCACTGTATTAAGCACTGGAGATACAAGATACAACAATAAAACAACCTCTTACATCAAGGCATTTATATTTTGATTGGGAAGAGAATACACATATACAGAATATGTTGTTGTTCAATCTCTTCAGTCATATCCAATTCTTTGTAACTCTATTTGGAATTTTCTTTTTTTTTATTAGAGCTTTTTATTTTTCAAATATTTGGCGTTTTCTTGGGAAAGAAACTGAAGTGTTTTGTCATTTCCTTCTATGGCTCATTTTACAGATGAGAAAACTGAGGCAAACAAGATTAGGTGACCTGCCCAGGGTTACTGAGCTAAAAAGTATCTGAGGCCAGGTCTTCCTGACTCCAGTCTTTATCCACCATGCCATTTAGAATCTCTCTCTCTCTCTCTCTCTCTCTCTCTCTCTCTCTCTCTCTCTCTTTCTCTCTCTCTTTCTCTCCCCCTCTCTCTCTCCTCTCTCTCTCTCTCTCTCTCTCTCTATCTCTGTGTGTCTCTCTGTCTCTGCCTCCTCTCTCTGTCTCTCTGTCTGTCTCTCTGTCTGTCTGTCTCTCTCCTCTCTGTCTGTCTCTCTCTCTCTGTATATATATACATATATACATATATATATACATACATATACATACATATATGTGTGTGTTTGTGTATGTATCATGAACAGAGTGGTTATGGCAGAGGGAATAGCAAGAAAAGAAAAACAAGCATCAGGAAAAGTTTTATATTTATCTTTCTATGTCTTGCTCTCTGTCTCTGTTTCTGTATTTATCTCATTCATTCATTCTCAAATATATGATTATAATTTGTCTCTGAAATTACAAAGCAGAAAAGTGTGTTTCTTTCACTGATTTTAGTGTATTATTCTAATATAGATAATAGCAAAGCATTTCGCATTGCAGTATTCAAATTTCCTCCTTCCCTCTATGTTCTTAATTGTGCTAAGACAAGTATCTCAGATGGCTGGGAGGAGAAATTTTGGCTGAGCCACAAAACAGAACCCAGATAAAGGTCAGGAACTCCGGCCAATCCATAAAAGCTACAAGAAGTCATTATCTAGGTCAGAGTTCTCAGTAATGATCATGGAATGCCAAAAAAGAAAACATGTCCATATCATATACAGAATGCATTGTGGTGCTTATTAAGCCAGATGCCTAATTCAGAAAGAGCTGAGTTCAAATTTGGCCTCAGACATCTGTGACTTTGGGCAAGACACTTGATTGTGTTTACCTCAGTTTCCTTTCCTGTAAAATGAGCTGCAGAAGGAAATAGCAAACTATGACTCCAGTATCTTCGTTAAGAAAAAAACAAATAAGGGTCACAAAGAGTTGGACACAACTAAAACAATTTCACAACAACCAGTGAGTTTTTGCATGCCCATGTCTGGCATAAAGGAACAAGAAGGTAGAAATACAAACTTTTCTTAATGTTTTCCATAAATTAATTCTACGAGTAAGTTTTGTATTTTTAAAGAAGCTATTGAGAGTCTCAGAGCACCCTTCTCTATAAAAGCCCAGAATGCAGCTTAGTCACATAGGGAACATGAATTGGGCTTCCTCCCCCCTCCATGAGGATGCAGTGCCAAGAATTGGGCTCATGAACTTAGAGCTTTTGAAGGCACACATGTAGGCTATTGGCATCTTTTCAGTGGATGCATATGGTGTTCGTCACATTGAAAGATAAATACATCCCCAGGATGGATGAAGACTGCTCCAGTTCATAGAATGGTTGCCTTGAAATTCTGTTCTGCCTCTTGTCCAGTGTACAAGTTTCTATAATATCCAGCAGGATCACCACATTAGAGCAGCTGATTTGTCTTCACATGTTCTTGCTGTTCGAACAACCTTCTACTATCACTCTCCAGATAGGTTAGCTGTTCTTATCTCCTTGCAGAAATGATTTATTACTTCCAAATAGGGTGGTAGGGAATTCAAAAGAGAAAAAAAAAGACTAAGAAAGAATCTATCTTTAGCACTAGAATAGCTCCATTGCCATGCTCAATAGTTATGTATACAGCTGACTTGTCTACTAAATTCCCGTTTATATTTTTCTATAATGAATTTGCTACCAGGGATCTGAAATTGAGAAAGTCCAGATCAGTTAATAACTATTTCCTGCTGTGTTTTGACACCATTTTACTCTGAGTCAACAAAGGTTTCTTCTGTATCATGGCAGTGACATTGCAGCTTGACAATATTAATTGAATGCTTCCCCTTAGAAGTTGAACCATTGACATAGAAGCCATAATTATGTGTGCTTCCCAGAGGTCAAGGGTTAATTGCCAGGCAACAGCTCCCTACCGGGCGACAGTGAACTTGCTATGAGAAAACTTTATAATTTATTTGAGTCAACCAGACTAATGTTCATAAAGAGGGAGGAAAAGTGGTTGAATGGGGGAGGGGGCAAAAAGGAAAATACCATTATCACAAAGGTCAGGTTTGTTTGCTCAGAGATCAGCTTTGAATTTTAGTTAGCCAATGGTGTTTACTAATAAACTGTGCAAACATATAAGCAAGTAGGAGCAGAGACACTGTGGCTAGACGTTTTGTTTCCAAAATATTGGCACAAATTGCAAAGGCTATTCATAAAACCAGACTATTGTGGGTAAAAAGCAGGATCATTAAGTGTACTAAATATTAGGCTGTTTTTCTTAATCTACTCAAATCCAGGGATTGCACATCAGAGATATTCAAAGGTACAAAATAGGCAAAATTATTTATGAGCAGAATGAGGGAAGGAAATGCCAAAAGAAGTGTGCAAATTAAATGCTCAGAATAAAAGCAAGCCAAATAGGATGTGAAGGGGTCTGTGAATTTTAGGCTCTTGAAATAGTATGGGTTGGTCTCTTTCAAACAGTCTTCCAATTGTCCTTAGCTTCTGACCTAATCTACCCCTTACACATAGCCTTAAGGTCTTTCTTGAAAATAGCCAATTAACTCTGCCAAATTACTGATTTTATGCTATCTTTAACATGTCCCCAAAAGTCTTAGTGTACTTTCTTGCTTCAGTAACTTAAAATTGAAGTAAGACTTTTGGGTCATGCTGTATTTATGGAGGAGGGTAGGGGAAGATGCAAAAAAAATCATTTTTACTATGACACAAGAAAGAAAAGAATAAAAAGCTAGACAAATTTAGATCTATGTTAATTTTTCTTCTAAAACTGGCACTCTGTTTCCTGGTTGACTTGTCTCTTACACTCTCTGTCTAAATTTCCTCACATTTCTAATGAAAACAAGGGATAATTAATATTATGAAGTACTAGTTCATCTATGATTTTTATGCTACATTCATTTCTCCAGCATTTTGCCAATATACTGCTATATTAGAGCTCTGAAATCAAAGGGCAAGAATACTGCGAGTGGAATTTCTTGAGGAATTTGTTTAAATCCTTTTCTTCTACAAAACTCTCAACAACAGTGTGTTATGACTATATTGTATTTGGTGTGGGTGAAAATTAGGGTTAACAGAGGCCTAAATCTTTGCTACATTGACTGTCAGACATTAGTTTTTGGATTAATAGTGTATGGCTGTTATCTTATTCCTGCATTGGCAAGCAAAATAATCAGAGCCCTTCCCTTAGCCACCATTCTCAGATAACTTATTTTATGTCAAACATTTGGTGATTTTTCTAGTGTTAGTCTTTCAAACAGTTCACCTCACTGGATAATCAAACAGGTTGCTTCTTAACTCTGTCCCTTGGCTTTTGAATGTATATGCAAGCAACCAGATCAATTCAATTAAATATTTGACTTTAATCTGGCATTCTGTTTCTATTATTGAAAAATAATGCTGAAACCCTGCCTATGTTAGAAATAACTTAGGTCAAGGACTGTGCACTTAAAGTTTTATGAGTTATAAATATATTGTGTATATGTTCAAGAGTCTTTTTAAGTAGCAATATATGAAACAAAGTTAGCTCTCCACTCAAGACATTATTATCATTGTTATGTTTTTACAGAATTAAAATTTCATGGAACCAAAGTAAGCTTTAATTCAAAGTCTTGGCTCTTTGGAATTTTTTTAGACATTTATTTTTTTTCCAAAAGAGCTACTATGATTTTATAATTAGACCATGTTGTAGTGAGAATAGTTGTATTTGAAAGATGGAGACTGACCACACTCACAGGTCCAGACTAGACTGATCAGAAACATTCAGAACACAACATATGTAATCAGTTTTCTGTTCTAGTAAGGCAGTTTCATTATGTTCAACTTGATTCTTTGGATTCCATGGATTCTGTGTTCTGAACCAAACTTGAGAGTTCTTTGGGTCAACTATGGCCCCATTCTAATTTCCCTTCTCTTAAGGAGAACACTTAAACCCTTTGGAGCATTTAGACAAAGACTCAAAGGGCCTCCCCAACATCAAATAGCTTTAATAAAACAATATGCTGATGAGTTAATGTATATGAATCGGAAACATATGTGTTCTGTTGCCCTTGAAGTACACACAATTTATAAATTAAGTGTGTATGCATGTGTAAAAAGACTTGGAGGATGATTTTCAGTTTTAAAAAATAAATGCAATCATTTTGAAATTGCTATTTTGTCACTGAACATTTGACCAACTTAAAAAATGACAGGTTCTCAAATCATTGCCCACAGAATATAACAGGACTGTGTAGATGAATTTTCTAAAAGACAATGTTAGGATGATTTTGGGCTATTTATAGTTCTAATAATTAATCTTTTCCAAAAGCAACCTTTTAAAATTTTATTATTATTATTATTATTTTTAGCAATGTGACAAATTTCCTTGGATTGACTGTTTCTTTTCTAATTAAAATCTTGATTCTTTGTGAAGCAGCATAGTACATCAGAAAGACCAATAAATTTGAAATTACCAGAGCTTTGGAATCCAAACTCTTCCAGTTATTACTTAGATGATCTTGACCAAATCACTTCATGTCTATACCGGAATTTCCTCATCTATAAAAATGAAAGGGTTAGACTTTCTGAACTTTGTCCCTTCTTTAAATCTTGAGTATCCTATTTACATTCAGAACTCTATCATTTACCTTTTTCTTTACCTAGAAAAGTAAGGAGGGGAAAGGAAACACATATTTATAAAGTGCCTATTTTGTGTCAGATGATATTAAGCACTTTAAGAATGTTATTTCAATTAAAAGAACAAGTTTATCAGATGTCATTAGTAGCAAAATAATTTTAACTGTAATATACCATAATACAATGTGTAAAGTAATATAATAAAGCACTGATAAATAATATTAATAATATAATAAAAGATATAGTCTGGAACACTAATATGTGTCATCTGAAAATCTTCAGATGCTGCATTTTATATGTTCTTATGGTATTGTATTTCTTTTCTATTTTCCTTGTCACATCATATAAAAGAAAGGTATATTTATCAGATGAAATTGTCTCATATAATATAACATATAATATGTATCCTATGTAATACATAATACAATACAATAGAATAATAATATAATGAGGAAATTTCATCTAATTAACAAATACTGAATTTGTAGCTGAAAGGTCTGAATTTGAATTACAGTTCTACCACTAAGTTTCCTGATAAAGGAAATAAATATTCTAAATGATCACCAAGGTTCTTTCTGTCTCTAAATCTATGATAGCATTAATCGAATTCCCCTCCTATCCCCCAATTATGGCCATTGGAAAAAGGGAAGACTATATGAGTAAAAAGAGAATTTATTAATTAGGTGGCTCCTCAGCAATGTATCTCTCTACTAGTGGTAAACATAACACATTAATGCCTTCACCTTTTGTATAGTTTTTGTTTGGAATTTCTTAAATCTCATGCATGGTTTGTCCAGTGCTAGAGGACTTCTATCCAATTTTCAAATTTTGTGAAAACCAGTACAGTGCTTCGTTTTTCCATCTATTATCCCTTGCTTTTGTTACATGATCATGTTGCTTTCCTTTTTGGTAATACATGTCCTTGAGAATGTCTTTTATTCCATTTGTTCTACAGAATTCATCACTGGTAATATACTGCATCTATTTATGTCCCACTGCACATCTGCAGTGACATAATGCTGATTCTTTAAAAATCATGGACTTCCAAGATTTCTAGCTAAAATCTAGGCTTTGTAGCTAAATAACATAACTGTTATGTTTTAAAAGATAACTATGAAATATTTTAGCTATCCATTAAAGTATATAAGAAAAGATACCTAAAATCATATTCAGTAAGTAGAATAATATCTTTATCTAGCACTTTAGAATAAATGTATTATGTTAAAGCCAGTTTAAGGAGAGAATATAATAAGAGATAGAAAACAGAGAAAGAATAAGGGAAAAAAAGATGGAATTTGGACATTTGCCAAATCTTTAACAGGCATTGATTTAATGCTTTTATAACTTCTACTCTTCTGGAGAAAAAAAATGCATCCCATTAGATATTTACAAATATAAATATTATCAGTTTCTTACATTCCTATCTAAGATGTAGAATTAAAGTGATTAGTGAAAATGTTAATCTCTTCCCCCTTTTTATTTTTCAGGAAGAAAATCCTTAATTTTTAGATCTAGAAAGGAAGAAAAGAACTTTGCTACTGTTTTGGAATGTATTATATTGTTAGAGACATAAAAAATAATTACATAAACTTAAAAAGTAATGGATAAAATCTTACACAAAACCAATAATATTTTTTAAAAAACAGAAAAAATATCAATTTAAAAATGTATTGTTCTTATGTCTTCTTTTTTAGATCTTTCTAATGTGCTTTTAACCTTAGGTCTTTATTCCTCCCTCCTATTCTCCCTTCCTTTATTCTCTCTTTCTTCTTCCCTATCTTCCTCAATTGCAAAAATATAGCTATAGAAAATGTATATAAACTTGTTCTATTAGACTTTTTGTCACTGTGTATATGTGTTTCCATATATCACTGTGTACTTCATAGTTATCATTTTTATATCCTCAAAATATCACATTGCAGTAACATATAATATGTTTAGTCATTATTCAATTGTGGGACACATAGGTTATTTCCATTTTCTACTATTATACACATAGCAGCTGCAACTCCCTTTGTATAAATAGGTCTTTCTCTCCATTCCCTATTGATATTTTGGTGTCTATCTCTAGAAGACAAAAGGGCCATGAATTCTGTATAGGAGGTGAAAGGCAGGCACATGAGGCACCAGAATCACTCTCAAATCTAGTTCATTGAATATGTTTAATTTGGATTTTTTGCTTTCTATTTAACTCTTTCTGAATTCTACCTCTGAACTGTTTTCTCACTTAAGAGACTTGGATAAATATATGTTAACTTATTTCAGGACATGGCATCCTCTCCCCAGACAGCTGGCCCAAAATCCACTTTTGCTTCTTCGGTAACTGTTTCTGACATTTAACTTCTATCTGAAACAAAGTTTAATCTTTGGTATTTTGGCAGCAATCCTATATAAAAGAAATATACTGATTGTTACAGTGTTATTAATGAAATAATTAAAGCAAATTAGCAAGTATTATCAAATGGAATGTCTGATGATTGGCTGATTGATTATGTATTTAGTGAAGGGTATAGCTACCATAAAAAGCCAAGAAGCAATGAAAACCAGAAGAAAACATATTTCTAAAGGATGTTGAACCTAGAAATTCATGTTCTTTATTCAATCTAGAAGATTTACATTTTTATAGTTTTGACTTTATATCTGAACCAAGTTTTAGAGTAGGCTAGAAATATAAATCTAGTCCTAAAATCTCATAACACTATGATGTTAGGCAAATTGTTTGATCTCTCTGGGTCTCATTCTCCATCTGTACACTAAGTTATTTGGATCTTCCTGCTTTAAATTTATGTCATTATGGAATTCTTCTTTGTCAACATTATCTGCTGTCATTTGAGCAAACTCTCTAGTAGATGTGGAATTAGATTTCTTCTGCTCCTCCACCTTTTCCTTCTCCTTGTTCTTGTTTATCTCCTCCTCCTCCTTCTCTTCCTTCTCTTCCTACTCCCCATTCTTCTTCTTCTTCTTCTTCTTCTTCTTCTTCTTCTTCTTCTTCTTCTTCTTCTTCTTCTTCTTCTTCTTCTTCTTCTTCTTCTTTTTCTCCTCTTTCTCTTCCTTCTTCATCCTAAGATCATTGTCTGATATCGGGGCTTTTGTTGTTATTTATTTTTTTTTGTTTGAGGTTCCATGTGTTGACAAGTTTTTTTTCCTTTATTCCCCTATTTTCACATATTCTGAGGTCTCATGCAAGGCTTCCCACTCAGTCAGCCCCACCTTGTGCTTCTTTAGTATGTGTGTGTGTGTGTGTGTGTGTGTGTGTGTGTGTGTGTTTAGTTGGAGTTTTATATCCTTAAAAGAATCTATAGCTTTAAATGTAAAACTTTACATTTTAAACTATATAAGGAAAAGAAGGGAGTCAGAGTAGTTAGCTTAAAAGTCATGAAGACCTGGATTCAAAAGTTTTGCCTCTGACACTTATTAACTTTGTCATCTTGTACAAGCCACTTAACTTTTCATTCATTTAGTTAACTGTTTCTGTAAGGCTCTAAGTGACAGCATAGTTTATATGCATTACCAGAAGAGATTTCTTCATCTATGATTTCTTATATTAAAGAAATCAAAGGTCTAGATAAAAAATGAAATAAAACCATAAATATCTCAGGATTACAAATCCTTCCAACTAACCAGTGACTTCATTGCTTATTTTTTCCTAGTACACAGTTTAATGATACGGTTCTAGACCTCTCAAAAAGATACACATTAGACCTGTGAGAATTGTCTTAATGGCTAACCAGTTTGAGGCTCACATTTATCCTGAAAATAAAATCAAATAATGATTTTTTAAATTTAAAAATAATAATTTTCAGCTTCCTGATTACTATGTACTGCAGACAAGAGAATGAATAAACTGAGATGATGGTTATTTGTATATATATATATATATATATATATATGTAATATGATATACAGTCTAGGAGTATCTATAGAAAACTACCCTCAAGGAAAGGGATCCACATGTACAAAAATGTTTGTGGCAGCCCATTTTGTAGTGGCAAGAAACTGAAAACTGAATGGATGCCCATCAGTTGGAGAATGGCTGAATAAGTTATAGCATATGAATCTTATGGAATATTATTGTTCTATAAGAAATGATCAGCAGGATGATTTTAGAGAAGTTTGGAGAGAGTTACATTAATTGATGCTAAGTGAAAGAGCAGAATCAGGCAATCATTGTACACAGCAAAAACAACATTATATGAAGATCAATTCTGATGGATGTGGCTCTTTTCAGCATTGAAATGATTGAAGCCAGTTGCAATGATCTTGTGATGAAGAGAGCCATCTACACCAAGAGAAAGGACTGTGGGAACTGAGTGTGGATCAAACTTTCAATTCTTTTGTTGTTGTTTACTTATATTTTGTTTTCTTTCTCATTTTATTTTCCTTTTTGATCTGATTTTTCTTGTGCACTACAATAATTATATGAATATGTATGCATTTATTGGATTTAATATGTATTTTAACATATTCAACATATATTGTATTACTTATAATCTAGGGAAGGGGGTGGTGGGAAGAAGAGAAAAAAATTGGAATGCAAGGTTTTGCAAGAGTCAGTATTGAAAAATTATTCATGCATATGTTTTAAAAATAAAAATCTTTAATTAAAAAAAAAGAATGAAAAAAAAACTACCCTGCAGACCATGAAGACTTGAATTTATATATCCTGTCTCTGATACAGCGTGTGTGAGATGTCCCCCCACTCAGTGTTCTTAGGTAAATGTCTAAATCTTCAAAGTATAGAGAAGCTACCAACTTGAATCGGTAGACAAGTTTTTTCCCACCTGAGATTCGCCTATGCATATGAAATCATGGGTTCAATCCCAATTGTTTTTTGAGCATGTTAGTTGCTGCTATTTGCCCCTTGTCTTCAAGAAGGATGAACTATATTTTGGGTGATGTCTTGATTTACCCATGAATTGGGTTCAAGTGAGGAAGGGGTGCACAAATTCATAAACTTTATTTTTTATTCCTGTCATTGAAATCCAATGGCAGGGCAAAAGTCAAGATTAATGGCCATAAGCTCAGGATGCAGTGGGAGACCTTGGTGACTGATGCCTGATCAAGTTCAAAGCACTCTTAGTGATTGCTTTAGCTGCCTTCATAGTTCTGAAACACATTGTTCTCATCTGCTCATTCCACTAGGGGAAGTTTTTGCATGATTGGTGGAGATGCTGCCCTCCTTGCCCCACTAATTTACCAATGAGTATACGAACTTTTATTAGCCTCATCCTGGTTTAGACTTTATCAGGATGTGGCTACTACCCAAGCTATTGCTTCATAAAATCACAAGTGTGAGTTGGGTCAAGATGAATATCAAATGTGGATGGGCAGCCGTGAAAAGGGCTCAATAAGTTCTCACATCAGAGATACTAGTCATCCCTGAACACCATGTGTATAGTTTAAAGCAAGATTTTCTTTAAATAAACCACTTGTAAGATAAATAGACAGACTACAATTTAAAATAAGATTTGGCAAATTCCTTATTCATAAGTTTAAACCAAATTCTCAAATCAATGAATATATTTTCATCAAAACTTTAAATTAAATATTCTGAAATGAGATACCAATAACTAGAAATGACTGAAGAAAGAATGAGTTTGTTAAATCTTAAAAATAACTCATTTATGAATTCAAATCTATTTTATTGCAATTAATATATATATTTTTTAAATTTTAAGATAATTATTTATCTGATCTGGCAAAATACAGACAGGGAAAAAATTAAATAAAAACAAAAAATAGTTAAAATTACAACCACATTTTGTGTCATAAGATTTTTTAAGTTTACCTTATCAATAAACTTCAATAATATTTTTCATATGGCTTATTTTTTTAATAATGGTCATTAAAGTTCTTATTTTTTATGTAATCATACATTACTGGATCAGTAAATGAGCTCAAACGCAAAGACTGATTCTCATCTGGTTGCTTCACAGAGATGCTTTTGTTTTCTCTTAGATTAGAACACCCAGACAATGTAAATCTGAATCTCTGAGAATAAAACAGGCCACACAAGAGGGTAAACAGACAGACATACCAGAAATTAATTGCGTAGATAACTTCCTTCCTGGTCTCTTTCTATCAACCCTACGGATCCTTGGCTCCCTAGTCACAATATAAAACAACTTAGCTAAATTGGCCTTCCTCTCTTTTGAAAGTCCAAATATAATTGAAATTATGCTTTCAAAAGTCCAAGTACAACAATGTTTTAAATCAATTGATCTCAAATTCAGACTAGCAGAGGCTGCGGTTTCCACAGCAAGCTAACTAATGAGGAAGGTGTGAAAGATGATATATCTATGGGGCAAAAACAACTGGAAGCTGGGCTTCAGTTGATTATAGGTTATTGTGTTTATTAATTTACTCCACCAACACCAAGTCAATCATGTGCTTTTTTGTTGGACAACTCTCTGCATTTTAAGGCTGCCCAAACACTGTAATTGTCTGGATTCTCATTTGGTGCTTCTTTATTTAGACTTACTTACTCATGCTGCTGTTGCTACTTTCCCAAAGTTTTGTTTCAGTTAGGATTTCAGTGGTGTAGAGTAATCCTGCAACATAAATAAAATGAAGTGGTCATTGCCTATGGTTAACCAACCAATATGGAAATATGAAACATGAATTGATTTGGGGGATTTAAATGTCAGCAGTCTCATTGGGTCATTTAGTTGGTAGAAAAATCAAGGTATCTTGCCAATCAGAACTGCCATATTCACATAAACATTTATTCCAACATAGGACAATAAAGGTTGATTTTATACACAGATTGTCATAGAAATAAACATCACATCTCATTAAAATTTATTTGGCTTGATACACTTTTTCCCTGATTTCTAAATGTTAACCAATCAATTCTTACACTACTAGTGTGAATTTTTAATCTTTTATTTAGGCAGATGAAGTATATACCCAGTACTCAGTGATTATATAGTTTTTCTCAGCTGACTAAATTACACAGCTTTTCAGTATCCCCAGATAGTTTTCTATAATCTTAATGACAAGTAATAAAAATGAAGTTTTTTTTTAATTTTTAAAAATGAAGAACGAAAAAATTATTTGGGAAGTATTTAATATAAAATATGAAATAAATATAAATTATGTATATAAAATATAAAAATATAAACTAAAATATTTTAACTACTAGAACAACAAAAACATACAATATTTCCTTCTATTTAGAAAAGCATGCTATCAATCCGAAAGTCAGCAATGTGGCATGACTATATTATCCATTTGCTCATTCCTTTATTCATTCTTCTGTGAGTCAATCAATAGCCATTTTTTAAACATTTGCAGTGTGCTAAGTAGATGTGATACAAAATGATATAACACTATCCCTTATTCCCTGAGCTTAAATCCTAATAAAGGTTAAGAGAACATGAAAGATGTATCATAAATAGATATATATACATGCATAAGTAATGTGAGAGTTAATCAAATAAAAAACAATATTGTTAGTGAAGAGGTGGTAGGGAAAGAGATAGGAAAAGGTGTGTTGTAGAAATTGGAATTTAAGCTGAATCTTGAAAGAAATCAGGAAATACAAAGAAATGGGAGAGAAGAATGAGGACAATTTGGGCATGGGGAAAAGTCAGATATTGGGAATATATAATGCTTTGTGAAAAGAACTGTAAGAAAGTCACTGTTCTTGGATTATAGAGGATTTGAAGTAGAGAAAAGGTTAAAAAAAAAAAGGCTGGAAAGGTAGAAAAAGCCAGGTTATAAAGGACTTTAAAAGTTAAGCAGTCATACCTGTTCTTTAGAAAAATCACTTTGCTAGCTGAATGAATATGTATGTGTGTATATGTTTGTGTATTAATATAGATATAAATTAGAATCAGTAAATTTTGTTGCATATTTTAAATAACTTTCTCTTGAGGGGGGGGGCAATTTTAAGTGCAATTCTTTCCTGAAGCAAAGGAATATCCCAGAACTCCCGAAGTGCATTCTTACTATATAATAACATTTAAAAAGGTAACAATTACTTCCTTTATGTAAGAAAATGTCCATGTTTTTACACTTTTTCTAGGCAATGGCTCAAAAGTCATACTTTTGATACTTTCCATACAACTTAAGGTAAATATGATCTTTGGGTTAGAAATTTAGCTGCTACTTAAAATTATTAAATTATTGATTTATTTTTTCTTCTTAAGAAGCACTATTTTGTTATATTGTTGGCCATCCAAAACCATCCATCCTATACTTAAAGGAATACTTCAAGATGCATAGGATATAAAATTTTTACAAAGTTTCCAGTCTTAATTGATCGTGTATGTCATATGATATATATATACTGTTTAATGCTATTGTCCAAAAATAGTTTTGTAAATGTTGATCCCTATGTACACTCTAAAGAGTAAGAGTCTCAAGGGTAGTGATTCCTCAAAACTCATTTGTATAGATAATTGAGCCTAGTACACTTCTAGGCTGAAAGTATTAATTGAAACAGGTAATAAGAAATAGTAACAGCCTCATTTTCCTTTTAAGAAATATTAGTATCTCTAAAACATTTATAGCATCTTTTCCAATGTTTCCTGCCCTCTTACCTTTTCATATTCCCTCTTTCCCCTTTTCTCTTTCTCTTCCCTTTCCCAAAGAGTCCCTTATAAAAAATAAAGAGGGAGAAAACATTCAGTGAAAACAACTCAACATATCAGATAGATTTGTTATTATGTGTAGTATTGCACTGGGGGCAGAAGTTTTTCCTTATAGGGGATGGCCTGTCAGAGGGAAGGAATAGGGAAATAAAATAAATCTAGAATATGTAAAAACCAAAAAAATGTGTGTATGCTTATAAGTATTCACATTTATAGATTAATGTGTGTATATATGTACATATGACAATAGGGATATTGATATAGATATTTGATTATATATCCATATATAGATATGTGATATATATGTGAATTTACATATATACATATTAATATTCATGTGTATGTATGCACACAATTAAATACATATAAGCATATGTGCCCACACTTTTTTGGGTTTTACATCATTAAGATTTGTTTGGTTTCCCTTTTTCCACACTGACAGAAGGCCATCTCATCATAAAGAACAATTAAAAAAAGATGAGAAGTAAAAATTGTGAATACTAACATATACATTAAAAATTGAATGATCCACACCAAAAGGTTGTCCCACTGCCCTTTTCCCCACAATATACACATATCTGGAGGGATGAGGTATCTCCATATATTTCTTCTTTGTGGTTCCATTTCTAGAGCAACATGAAGTATACTAACTGGCAGGCATCACAAGAAGCAGTCATTTGACTTTGTCAGACTCACCTATACTTAAATCAGAATTAATGAGTTCAAATTTCCTTGATAGAGGCCATTACTGTAGGATACAATTCTTTTAGGATGTAGTGTAATACAGCAGAAAGCAACAAGTAATTTAATGATGAGGCTTTCCAGACTTAGCTAGAGTGGTCCTCTACTTACAGATATACTATCTATGATCAGAAAGTAAAAACACAGGAAGTATATCTAAATTAGAAAGAATCTTAAACACTCTTTATGCCAGAAATTCTTAAGTTGGAATCTATGAACTTGTTTTATTTTTAATATTTTGCTTCAACATATTCATCTTCCTTTAGAATTCTATAATATTTAATGAATTTAAAATAATTTCTCTGAGAGGATAAGCTTCATAGACTTCATCAGACTTCCAAATGGGTCTATAATATGAAAGAAGGTTAAGAACACTTGATCTAAAATAATACATACCCTAGCAAGGATCTTTTCCACAATTTACTTAAGTGGTCATCCAATCTTGGCCTGAAGACTTCCAATAAAAGAGAACTACTACCCCTTAAGGAAATCCATTATATATTTAGATAACTATAATTATCAGACAGATTTTTTCCCTTCACATCCTCAGATTTTCCTCCATAATTTCTACCCTCTTAGCTCTTAACTTCACCCTGTAAAGCCAAGTACAAATACTTGCTGCCAATAATTGAGTCCTTACATCTCAGGACATCCCCTCCGGATATCTTGGTGAAGAAACTAATCTCATTGTTAGTTGAGATTGGCATAGCCTTCAATACTAGGGGTCAACTCTGAGAGTAATTTAATAATGAGGTTTTCCATACTTAGGTAGGATGGTCCTCTACCTACAGGTATACTGTCTATGACCAGAAGACAGAATCACCTTATTTTGGATATATGTATGTTTTATTTTGGCTCTCTGTTGAAGTCTCTGGATCCCTTCTCACAATGAGTTTTTTTTAAGTGCATAAAATGAAATACATGGGAATCCACAGGTAGTTAATTCTACTGAACTGTATTTTAAAAGCGTTTCTTATTGTTGGTTTTAAAAATCTTAGGCATGGACACATAAACCCCTAAAAACAGAGTAGAATTAATCATAGGAAACAGTCTTTGACTCTATAAATAATCCTTTCAAGAACAAAAATTTGAGTGTTAACTATTTAAAAGTACCAAGACTACTGACTCAAAAAATTATTCAGAAAAGTTTTGTTGTTATTGTCTCCATCCCTTCTCTCGTCCTTTGATCACCCATTTCCCTAATACTATAGATCAAGATGTTCAAAATACACATCTGGTCTTGCCAGACTTTTTCTCAATCATTTCATCCAAACAGGTCTGAAATCATTCCCCCATTCTTGTTAAGTTTTATGATATCTGAACTAAATTCCCCAAAATGAATTAAGCATTAGTGACTTGCTAAAATATAAATTAAACTGAATTGTATGCAGCTAATAAAGGGTTAATGTGTGGTTTATGTTTACAAAAAAAAAGTTTAAAAATTTAAGAAAGGTCATAACTTAAGGACAGAGCAAGCACTTCATCAGGCCAATGGGCCACATTTTACAACAAAACCTTTTAAGGATACCACATAGGCTGCTGAAGACTGCTTATCAGGTAAGTCAAGTTCAGGAAACCAGTCTCTCACTTCCTAAACCAGTAATTCTGAGAGACATAAAAGGACTCTAAAATCTTCTCAAATCTACATGACAAAAATGAATTCACAGAAAAGAGATGACATGAATTGGTTCTGAATAAGTCTAAAACCTGCTTTTCTGGGAGAGAAATATAAACAAAAGGATTGAGATTATTTGGAGTTTGAACAGATCTTTTAAAAAGAACTGTTTCTGAGGCAACTAGATGGTGTAGTGGATAGAGTACCAGCCCTGAAGTCAGGAAGACCTGAGTTCAAATCTGGTCTCAGATAACAGTCCCTAGCTGTGTGACCCTGGGCAAGTCACTTAACCCCAATTGCCTCAACAACAACAACAAAAAAAAGAACTATTTCCATAAGAAAGAATCATACTTGATAATGTCAGTGACCTGCACTGGTACAAAACATTCCTCAGTTGAGAATTCTCTACACAAATGAAATCAGAGGTGTAATTCCTATTGTTTATTCCCCTAATTTATGTCCCAGAGAAGGCTAAGATCCTACAGTCACATCGGGTTATAAAGTAGTATAATTGAGATTCGCACTCAAGCCCCCTGACTTAATAGATAATTTACCATGAACTACAAACTCTTAATCATTAATTAGCCTGGATAAGGGGTCATTAATATACTTCTGCTTCTTTCATGTCCTACAAACACCCTTTACATCCATTGATCAGACTCACATTTCCACCACTTATTTATTGCAAGTAAAAGGTAGTCTTTGAGATCTCTTTTCTAAATGTTTATAACCAGTTTTGAAAGGTTATTTCTGTTTGTAAATCCTTATGTCCTATTGCTATTAAACAGATCCAGGTCTGTGGCCTAAACTACTTATGGATACATTGAGAATAACCACACCATAATTCTATTTATCTATCTATTTATCACCTGGGTTGGGTAGTTAGCACAGTGGATAGAGTGCTGGGTCTAGAGTCAAGAAGACTCACCTTCCTGATTTCAAATCTGGCCTCACACCCTCACTGGCTGTGTGAACCCTGATAAGACTTTAAATTACAGAGAAATTGGTGACTTAAATTGATAGAGGAAGTTTGATCACCTGGAAATTCTCTGCACCTATGGAATCACAAATCCAGTTCCTATCCTTAAATATATGATATGATTTCCTGGCCATCCTACTTTTTCTCCTTCATGTCCATACCTGGATTTTTTTTTGATAACATCTCAGTCGCCAATTCTCAGGGAAATAACTCCTTAGAAGGACTAATACCATACTTTCTATTTTGCTATTTTAGTATTTCTTACATGATGCTAGAAGGAAACCTTAGACTTTTTTTTCAAATTAATTTGAAATTATTCTCTAAGTTTTTCTTAGGTTTCAAATAAATTTTCTCACCAGAAAAATACATCCATATAAGAATATAAAAAGACTATGCCTATTACTTAAAGAATTAAATAAACTGGGTATACCTAAAATATTATGTTGTAAATAAATAAAAACAAATTAAACAACTATTGGAAAAAGGACCCCAGATCTGATTTTTAGAAGATATTCTTTAGTATACTTAAGAGGTTGAAGAACTATGAAATGTATCACCATGGCAATCATTCCAAAAAAAAAAAAACCTCAAGTTTATTTTTTTATTTATTGTTATGAAAAGTTTTATTAGCTTCTTTAAATGATAAGAGCTCATGTAAGAAACTTTTTGTTTGTTTGTTTTTTTTCTTGGTTTTAGCAGTTTTGAATGGAATATAAATTACCTTTTCATCCTTGAACTAGAAAGATTTCAAAAGTATTTTCTCTCTGAGATTGCCCATTGGCATTGTGGTACACTGTTAACTCCTATTATTTTGATTAAGTATAAACAAGTTTTCAAAGGTATTTCTGAAACTACCACTGCTTTCACACATTTTGTTGTGGTAGACTTCCACGGTTATTTGATCACCAGTTCAACTGGACAGGACAGATTTTCTTTGCTTTGATTTACATTCCTGTAAAGTGATCAGTATAATTTTGCTTGCTTTCTCCAATTATGCTGGTAAATCCCAACACACACACACACACACACACACACACACACACACACACA